>ML777178.1:556618-680675 GCA_009831015.1 Picea engelmannii
AAAGTGACATTTTGCACTTTAACCAAAGTCAAGTACAAAATAGAACATAAAGTACATAGGACAAAGGCAAATGTCTCTCCCACATGTGCTAAGAGGGAATAACACATGGGGAACACCTCCTCAGGTACCAAATCAACACTCATTTCAGCTTAGCGATATCCTCCTTTAAAGTATCTAACCAGACCGGTTGATTCTCTCCAACACTTTCAGCCGTTTCAACGATGGTTTCTTTCTTCTGTCCCTTACTCCGTTTCTTTTTAACAACTGGTCTATTGATGATCAGATCCCTCATAGTGGGATTTATCCTGGCTTCCAATTTAGAATCTGTGGCAGGTTCTGTGTGAAACTTAGTTGCTAGTGTCTGCGCGATTATCCTTTCCTTCTTACTCATAGGAAAATCTACCACGTTGCCCCACTGGATTTAGCTTTTTCCATGTACCTCAATTTCGTGGACACCGAAATGCTTTTACAAAGATCAGAAGGTCGAGCAAATTTGAATATTACTCCATTTATGGATAAGATGATGCATCCATACTTGAGAATTGGTACTTATAGAGTCCCAATCATGAATCACAGACATACTTACGTACAAATAAGTTGGTTTGTCATGCGTGGTTAATCCATTTCAAATGATTATCTTTTGAGTTCATTATATGGCGGCGTTCACTTGACGTCATACGACTATGAAGTATCGAACGAGTGAAACAGGGTGATCTGACTAGTAGTTGACCGTTCCACGAGCGGTGGTTTTGACATATTGAAGCATGTAACATCGGGTCTTTGGAGAAAGTGGTTTTGGCAAACCGCCTTTTGCCCAGATATATCTCTCAAGGCGCCGCGGGTCTATGTTCTCAAGACTTGGGTCTTATCTGAAAATTTTCATGGTGATAACACGAGGAAATTAGGAGAAATAATTCTGATGTATATATGGAAGCAAGATAGTTCATATTTTTCATGAATTGTTGAATTAGTTAGCCTGATAAGTTTCGATGTTTGCACGTTTTGCAGAATTAACAACAACTAGATCAGATCAGATCAATACAGAGTCCATAGGAATGGAAGAGGCACAGGGGAATTACAGTTAGCAATATGAGAGTAGAGGGATGGATGTCCATTTGGGCATTGAAGGAACAAACTCCAATGGACATGGAGAAGAAAGGAATGAAAACATGAATATAGAAGAGACCATTAAAAATTTGTAGAAGGATGTCCAAATCCATAAGGTTGATAATGAAAGGCTTATGAGAGCCAAGGAGAAACAAGGTGACTTCAACATGAAGTTATTGGAGGGCTTGAACATAATAGAAAGGAAATTGGACAAGGAGAGTGGCTTAAGAAAATCTGGAAGTCACAAGCCTTCGGATGAGAAAATAAAAGCAAGAAGTGTTAGCAGACACCACCATCACTCTCCAAGGAATTCCAATAAGAGAGCAGTCAACAACTCAAGTCCATCCCTAGTTAGAAGGCATAAGAGGTCTGGAGTGGATGAGCTACGAGGAGAAATGAACAAAATCAAACCTCCTACATTTGATGGTGAGCACAAGAAGGAGGAAGATGCAGAAACATGGTTGTTGGGCATGAGAAAGTATTTTCAATTGCATAATTATTCTTCTCATGTAGAAGGTAGAATTTCTATCCATCAACTCAAGGGAAAGGCCTCCATGTGGTGGGATCAACTTGTACAAGTGCAACACATTAAAGAGAAAAGTGTCACTTGGAGGGAATTTAAGAAGTATTTTGAGAATAAATACTTGACTAAGAGATACTATGACAAGAAAATTAAAGAGTTCTTTGAACTCAAGATTGGAAGTATGACCATAGATGAATATGAGAGAAGGTTTCTAGAACTGCTGAAGTATGTCTCTTTCATCAAGGATTAGACAGTCAAAATTCAGAGGTATTTGAGTGGATTTCCATCATTCATCAGTGAAAAAATACAGTATGATGAATCCAAGACATTGGAAGAGACCATAAGGTGAGATAAATGCCTATATGATCAACAGAAAGCAGGGCCATCTTTCCAAAAGGCTTGGGAGACAAAAAGAAATTCAAGATGGATCAGAGGAAGAAGGGAGCTAAGCCACCATTCTTCAGAAATAATCCACAAGGATAGAAAATGCCTAAAGAACCCAAAAATATTGACACAGGGAGTCAAAGGCTAAGGCAACCACCTATTCAATGTTGGGGTTGTAAAGGAGATAATAGGTTCAAAGATTGTCCTCACAGAGGTGAAAAAGGAAGGGTTGTTCACAATGTACAACAAGCTGAAACAATGGAGGACATGGGCATAAATGTGCCAAGGATGTATGCAACCCTGGACAACAAGCAAGCAGAGTATCAGTCCCACATGATTGAAGTGGAAGGTATGATAAACAACCAAACCATTGCTATTTTAATTGATTCAGGAGCTAGTCATAGTTACATAGACCCTAATATGGTGGAAAGTTTACATTTTCCGAGAAGCAAGAATGGGAAATCTTGGTTGGTGCAGCTGGCTACAGGAGATAGAAGAAAAGTTTATGAGATGGTTAAGTCATGCCTCATGGACATGAATGGACTGAACACCAAGGCAGATTTGAACATCTTGCCTTTAGGTTCCTATGACTATCTAATTGGGATGGATTGGTTGGACCAACATCATACTCTCCTGGACTATCATAACAAAGAATTTACTTTCTTGGATGAGGAAGGGAAACTAAGGAAAGTGCATGGAATTTCCAAGGTAGTAACCATCATAGAAATTTCAGCATTGCAACTAAAGAAATGTTACAGAAAAGGGTGTCAAATATTTGTAGCTCATATAGAAGAGACACCTAAAGATAAGGTGCCAAATTTGGAAGATTATGCAGTACTAGAAGAATTTGAAGATGTGTTCAAGGAAGTACTAGGACTACCCCCAAAAAGAGACATTGATTTCTCTATAAATCTAATGCCTGGAGCAGCTCCAGAGTCAAAGACTCCTTACAGAATGAGTACACCAGAATTGAAGGAGTTGCAAATGCAGCTTGAAGAACTTATGAAAAAGGGGTATATACGCCCAAGTGTGTTACCTTGGGGTTCCCCAGTATTGTTTATGAAAAATAAAGATGGAACATTAAGATTGTGCATTGACTTCAGACAGTTGAATAAAGTGACTGTTATGGACAAGTATCCTCTGCCAAGGATTGATGATCTCTTTGATCAATTGAAGGATGCAAAGATATTTTCAAAGATAGATCTTAGATCAGAATACCATCAGGTAAGGATTAAAGAAGAAGATATCAACAAGACTACCTTCAGAACAAGGTATGGTCATTATGAGTTCACAATGGTGCCATTTGGGTTGTCAAATGCACCAACTGTTTTCATGTGCTTAATGAATGGTGTTTTCTGAGAATATTTAGACAAGTTTGTCATTGTCTTTTTGGATGACATTCTTGTATATTCTAACTCAGAGGAAGAGCATGAACATCATTTGAGGATGGTGTTGTGAGTATTAAGGGAGCATCCGTTGTATGCCAAATTGAGAAAGTGCTCATTTTATCAGAAACAAATTCATTATTTGGGGAATATCATTTCAAAGGATGGGATAGCAGTGGATCCTGAGAAGATAGAAGACTTTAGAGAATGGTCAGCGCCGAAGAATGTGATAGAGGTGAGGTCATTCATGGGTCTTGCATGCTACTACAGAAGATTTATTGAAGGATTCTCAAAGATTGCACACCCAATCACTTCCTTGCAAAGAAAGGGTGTGAAGTTTCAGTGGACACTGGATTGCGAAAAGAGTTTCTAACATTTGAAACAATTTTTGACAAGTGCTCCAATATTAAGGATTGCAGACCCAAATGAAGACTTCATTGTATGCACAGATGCATGTAATGAAGGACTTGGTGGAGTCCTCAGTCAAAATGGGTTTTTTTATATGTTATGAATCAAGGAAGTTGAAGGAGCATGAAAGAAACTATGCCACTCATGATTTGGAGTTGGCAGCCATAGTGCATGCCTTGAGGAAATGGAGACACTACCTCATGGGGAAGAGGTTTGGGCTAAGAAAGGACCACAATAGTCTGAAATATTTATTTTATCAGCCAAATCTAAATGATAGGCAAAGCAGATGGTTAGAATTTCTAAGTGAATATGACTTTGATATAAAGCATATCAAGGGGAAAGAGAATAAAGTGGATGATGCACTCAATAGGAGGGTGCATGAACTACATGCTACAACCATTAGCATGTATTAGAATGATATTAAAAGCAAAATTATGGAGGCTACAAATGCAGATTTGCAATACAGAGAATTGGTAGCGAAGCTACAACATGGTAAGATTCCCCAAAAGGTGGATAATTATAATTTGGGAATAGATGGAATACTGCTGCACAAGAACAAAATTTTTGTTCCAAATGTCCAGGACTTGAAACATATGATTTTGCATGAAATTCATAATTTCCTTTATGCAAGACACCATGGATATCAGAAAACCATGGCAGCGATCAAGAGCCATTACTTTTGGCCAGGTATGAAAAGAGAAATCATTGAATACATCACTAGAGGTATGGAATGCCAGAAAGTTAAAGTTGAGCATAGGCACCCAGCAGGGTTGTTGCAACCTTTGCCCATTCCTGAATGGAAGTGGGAAGTGGTGACAATGGATTTTGTTAGGGGATTTCCCAGAACAACCAAGCTGCATGATTTGATCATGGTGGTGGTGGACAAGCTTACAAAAGATGCCCATTTTATTCCACTGAAAACTACTCACAAGGCAGTAGATGTTGTTGATATTTTTATGAAGGAAGTGGCATGATTGCACAAAATTCCTAAAACAATTGTGTCCGACAAAGACTTGAAATTCACCTTGAATTCTAGAAAGGATTGTTCAAAGGATTTGAAACAAATCTGAACTTTAGTACAACTTATTATCCCGAGTCTGATGGACAAACAAAGAGGGTGAATAGAGTGATAGAATACATACTGATAATGTATGTGATAGACAAACCATCGAAATGGGACGACTACCTACACTTGGTAGAATTCCCTTACAACAATGGGTATCAGGCATCGTTGAAGATGATCCCATTTGAAGCACTTTATGACAGAAAGTGCAATTCTCCAGTGAGTTGGGATAATCCAGCTGATAGGATGGTAGTTGGGCTAGAGTTGCTCAAGGAGATGGAGGACCAAATGATAAAAATTAAGTAGAATTTAAAAGCTGCCCAAGATAGGCAGAAAAGTTATGCTGATAAGAACAAAACCCACAAAGAGTTCAAAGTGGGTGATCATGTTTTCCTGAAGGTGAAAGCTAACAGGAGTTCCCTGAAGTTGGGAAGCTGCGCCAAGTTGGCAGCCATATTTTGTGGGCCGTTTGAAATCCTAGAGAGGATTGGTCCCATTGCTTATATGATTTCATTTACTGCATCTATTTCTATTCATAATGTATTCCATGTATCATTTCTAAAGAAATACATACCTGATGCTAATCATGTGATTAATTGGAATGTGATTCAGGTGGAGCAAGAAGGCGCTTTTCAAGTGCATTCGGTGCGCATTTTGGACAAGAAAATCAAGCAGCTCTGGAATCGAGCCATAGGGATTGTAAACTTCCAATCAACCTAGTACAATCCTGATGTTATCGGACTAATCGGTAGGTGTGGACACTAACAGATCTCCCTAGATCCACCTGGATCTAGAACAAAACAGGACAGGACATGACTCTTTCCCTAAGTTTTGACCAGTGAATTAGCTAGTAGGGAGGAACAAATAACATATCTTTGTATCGCTTCCTAGGGTCTCTGTTGCTCCCGCTTCGCTCCGGTGTTCTCGTGAGGTCAATACCAAGACAACACAAACCAACCAAAGTGAAGATAGAAAAATATATTCAACTGTCAACTTATGTGTATGATCAAGGAATTACACAATAAAGTGAGAATGACTTTATGGGAAAAGGACATGCCGTTGTATCATATTAATCAAAAGTAGAAGATACAACCTGATCGCCTTGATGTCGAAATCTTCCTTTCGATGGCTCTTGGCTCCAACACACACACTTGCTCGATACTTGCATAAAGAAGATCAAATCCCTCTTGATAGACTTGCTAGAGTCTCCAAGCTCCTGTTGAAGCTAGGTCCTTCACACAATTCTTTCACCAATTCTCCAATGAATCTTGCTTAACCATTTCCATGAGAATTCCATCAATATATAGGAGAGAATGAGATGGTTACTTGGATAAGAATGATCCCACAATATCAGGGAAACTAGTAAAAGGATAACCATTCGAATGCCAACCCATTCTTCTAGAAGATTCCCTTCTAGAAACATCGAGACTTCATCTTTTCCAAGATTTAGAACAAGTTTGCACCCTAGCTATGTAGCACAGTGCGAGAAGTTCGCACCCTATATGAAGGCAGCCCGCGAGAATGGGTCATTCTCGCACCCTATCTGAAGGCAGCCTGTGAGAATGGGTCATTCTCACACCCTAGGATATTAGCAACCTGCGAACTCTATTCAAAAGTAGGTTTTCTGGGAAGAGATGAATGTCACTTTTCTCAGGAGAAAGTAATTATGAGGAGCCTGAGTACACCATAATCAATACACCATCAAGATTGACCAAAATCATGGGTAACAAAATGCCCCCCAAAGTATGAGGCTGGAATCAATGACAGCCGAAAGACTTTGTAAATTGCACGTGTGTCAGAAACCAGGAGCGCACCTAATCGGAAACCTACGAACAACCAAGCATCTGCAGAATATCATATATATTAATTCTTAGGTAGGCATTCCCATACTCAGATCACATACAGATGACATTGTAAACATAGGTCATGGACACCAATCATACACTGTTGATCCATGACGTCAAAATATAGCATAGCCACCAAGAATACACTGTGGATCTATGCGAGAAAATTCAAATTAAGACGACATAGCCACGAGACATACAAAGTAGATCTATGTGTCGCAAATTATACATATTCCATCGCAACCTGGACAAAGAGATGACATCCAGGGTCTTCAATCTCATCGCCCAAAAGTATGAATCTAACCATGTGATTACATGTGTTGAAGTCGAACATGGTAGAAACCACTTGATTACCGATCATTGATGAAACCGTTAACAAGTGCGAGGGAAATCACCATTAATGTCAATGACTCCCAAGGTACTCTAGTACAATCTTTCGAATGTGAATGAATGAGTTGAGGTTGAACATCCGACGAAATCTTTCGATCAGGGGTCAATGATGTAAACCCACTGTCAAAAGCGAGGAAACCTGCCATTGAGGCATGCAGGTTCCAAGGTACCAAAAAATTTCTAAGTCTTGATTCCGGATAATGAGCTGAAGTCGACGGAACAAAACTCGTCACAGGAGGGCCTTGATGTATCCCCCATCAATGACACAAAATGAGTAACATATTTTGAAGGTGAAACATAGTATGATGTAAGTTGGACTAGACACAGGGAAGGCCGACACAGAGAGAATGGACAACTGCAGATGGCCGACTCAATAGAGGTTTCAGATGAACTTCTCTTGAACATATGAACGACACAACCAATGATTTGACAACATTGACTCAGAGACAACACAGGGTATGACCTTGTAGCAAATCGAATGAGAGACAAATGGATTTCCCAAACTGGATTCAAATAATGAATAGGGGGTGTCATGTTCAAGAGTGACACTTACTGCCAATCAATATGAAGATGAGAACATATCCCTTTCCCAAATTCCCCCCAACCATTTCTGGCGAGTACCTCTTTATTTTTACGCAAGCTTGAGGAGGATAACATATGCTTGTTGATATAAGCTTATCCTTCGGATAAGTCCTTCAGAGTATGTTTAACGAGCCCTAGGAAGGAGTGGTTCGGTCCGATGATGGGTTTGTCGATGTTTGTTTAACGAGTCCAAAGATAGAAAACTCGAAGGTTTTTCATGATTATAGAGTCTGGAAAAACACTTAAAAGAGAACTCTCTCAGTTCCTTTTTCGTCAAATAGTCTGATGAGACCGAAAAATAGATAAATTATCGCCCACTAGACGCTTTCTTCAAATACTTTATCGAGCGTGAAAATAGCAAGGTCGCTCGGCTATCTTTTCATGTTTAGAGAGTTTGAAAAGAGCTTAAAGAGGACTCCAGTGGGGTTCCTTTTTCATATAAACTTGTTGAGCCCGAAAAAGTGATAAAAGTATGCTCTATCGCGTTCTCATGTATTTTCGAGCGTGAGAATGGACAAAGACCCAGCTCGAGGTTTTATACAAAAATCATAAAAAATGAACAAAACATGCGATGAAGAATAAAAAATATGTCCTCATCCCTGTACATGAACATCGAAGTCGTTACGCCTGCAAAAGTTGTACTCAAAAGGGCATTAGGGATTAGGTTTTAATAAATAAATAATTATAAAAATTCAAAAACATGGTAAAAGTGAATATAAAGGGGTAAAAACTCTTTTTACCATATCATTTTAACTTTACCACTATTTGAGCCCCAAAACCCCTCTTTTACCCTTGAAATTAGACGTCAGATTGCGGGAGTTACGAGCATCCATTCAACGAACCGTCAGCGGCAGTGAGGTAGTCTCTTTGTCCTCTACTTTTCCATGGTTTAATTTTTCATTTTCATTGGAAAAAACCACCGTTTTGAGTTTGTTTTTGGGGTTATTATGGTGCTCATCCATTCTCGCAGGTGAGCTACACGGGACCTGTGAGAATGGGTCATTCTCGCAGGTGAGCCCAAAGGCGCCTGCGAGAACCTCGCATTGTGCCTAAAGGGCACCTGCGAGAACTACAAAGAGTAAATTGTTTTTAAAAATTTGCTCAATGAAAAGATACCAATTTGTGAATAGAGTTATTAATCTTCTTCTTGTGCTTCTTATGCAGGTATTTGGCCATCACAATGGTTCTGGAATGGCGCGAAAGGGAGCACAAAGAAGATAATGTCATTGCCGGAAATCATCCACCCACCATTGTCGCTTTGTGAAATTGTGGTCTTCTAAAGTAATTTCGTATCCCGGGCATGAGGGCCCAAATAAGGTTATTGGAGTACCTTGTGCATATGTGGGATCCCGATCAGCAAGTATTTCATTTAGGGGTTGATACATTGTCCTTGGATATTGAGGACATTTACTTCTTGACAGGACTGTCATGGTGTGGGTACCACGTGAGCCTGACTGGTAGCAGAGGTGGTGGGATGCCCATGAGTGAGTACTGCCGCTTACATTGTGTTCAAGAGGCAGAGAGGAAGAAAGGGATAATAGTTATTTGGGGAGTGTGGGATTTGACCCTCCGCACTATTTTTTTTACCATTGCTCGTATGGCTGGGAGCTCCAATCCTCACATGGTGCTCCAGAGTTACTTTCAGTATGCCATAGAGTGTACTAAGCCTCAGGTTTTTAATTGGGCAGATGCTGTTCTTCGTAGCATGAAAAGGCAGTTGACCAAATGCAGGCAAGCCGACCTAAAGCAATTCGGGTACGGGTCTTTGTTGGTGTCCTTCTTTCTCGAGAGGGTTCCGTTACTGAGGCTGCAGGTTGAGTGGGATTTACCGGCTCCCACAGATCCAAGAATGCTGAGATGGTGTCAACTCATGGCCCGACACGTAGCTGGACCAATTATCAAATATGATGATACCTTCTTCGACTGGTTGCGACCACAGATGCTGATGGTCGATGATTATGCTTATGTCGGGTTGGATTTCCGAGGAGATCCGGACTTGGTCCTGCCCGAGGGTGCTCAGTGGGGGAAACTTGGTAAGAAGTACACATTTTTTCTTTTTAAATGTTTTTGTGAATTTTATCATATGCAAATGTTTTTTATATGTTCGTTCAAGGACTAAATACAAAATTCATTGTTGATGACACAGATGTGGGACCTTACCAACCTCATGGTACTTCTCCCATTCAGCGACGAGGAAAAGTGGTGCCAGTTCCATGATGGGACGCCGAGGATTATGAATAGGTGGAACAAAACCTAGAGGGTTTGAAAACATATATTCCAGACATGCTTCTTGGAGAGGTTCCAGGACGTTATCAACATCATACAGTAGGAGTGTCAGAGTCCATTGGTCGACTGCTCTGTAGGGTTGCCTGTGCAGTCGTGTGTTACCATGAACGTCATCCATGACGTCACTTTGTAGAAGCTATGAGCTTCAGATTTTGACATTTTGGTCCTCGAACAAAACTTTTTGTAAAAAACTCTTTTGATCGTTATATATACATATGGCTTCTATCGATTTATCTTGTGTTGTGTGAAAATTGATGTGATTGATTTATAAATGATCGAAATGTCTGTCTAATACATAGTTATCCAATGCATCAGTTAATGTATCTAGACATCTAGGAATATGTTGATATTCAATATAATCAAAATAACGTTCCAAGAGGCGAATTCACAAATACACCCGTAACAAAGTAGGACTTCGAATAGTATAGACATTACTTAACTGTAGTACTACAAGCTGCGAATCGAGTCACACAACCAAATGACGGATTCCGAGCGAGATAGCATGAATCAACAATTTGATAACAACGCTATACTCTGCAATATAATTGGTCGCACGTCCGAGACACACACCTCATAAGGAGACAAGTTCGTTCGTAGGGGCGTAAATTGCCCATGCAGCGGAAGCAAGGTTCTGAATACTATGGCTAGCGCCATCAACGAAGCTAATGTAGGGTAGCAAAGACTCTGACATCTGGAAATCAAACACAACGTCACATAAGGGTAGAGACCAGATAACGACAAAAGCAAACTATAGTAACACACAAGAAGTATGATACAATAAAAATACAAGTACTCGTGCACAGGTGATTTTATGCATAGTACTTCTTCAAGTACAACCCATTCCTGGGTTCACTCAAAGGGATACCATCATAATCTACTAACTCATAAGCCCCTTTTTCCAACACTCATCTAACGATATAAGGACCTCGCCACATGGCTTTGAATTTTCCAGCTCCTGGCATATCTCGATCTTGTTCATAGAGGAGAACGAGATCTCCTTTGGAGAAAACGGGAGGCTTGACATGTTTGTCGTATTGGGCCTTGACACGTTTTTTCTGAGCTTCTATGACTAGGGTAGCATCGCGTCGAGTTTCTTCTAATCGCATAAGATACAATAGATGTTCTTCCTCATCAGAAGTGTTTGGTAGGAGTTCAACAACTAGTTTTAAAGAGGGCATCTCGCATTCAATCGGGAGAATGGCTTCCAAACCATAGACTAATCGGAAAGGTGTAAACCCAGTAGCGGACTTGACAGATGTCCGGTAAGCCCACAATGCCAAAAACAACATTGTGTGCCAACTTGTTTTGTGAATCCCTATCATTCGTCGGAGCATAGTTATGAGAACTTTGTTAATTGCTTCGACTTGGCCGTTGGCTTGTGGGTAATAGGGCGTTGAGTTTTCATGGTGAAGACCCAAATTTTCAGTAAGTTTGGACATCATAAAGTTTCTAAAGTGGCTACCATGATCAGTGATGATAGCCTGGGGAACACCAAAACGAGCTATGATGTGATTAAAAATGAACAATGCTGCGGTCTTTCCAGTATTGTCAAATGTTGGCATCGCCTTGGCCCATTTCGTAAAGTAATCTATGGCTACAATAATGTATCCATGCCCCCCAGCCAAGTGAGGGTGACATGTCATGAAATCAATGCCCCATTTCGCAAAGGGACCAACGGAGACCACAGGGTGAAGAGGAGCGGGATGTGACCGTATCTTGTTATTATAGGTCTGGCAAGCATAACATTTTTGAACGACGATTATGCAGTCGTTAAATAAAGAAGGCCAAAAATACCCTGCTCGTAAGATCTTCTGGGCAATAGCATACCCAGACATATGACCACCACAGGCTCCAGAATGGTAGTCATTCAAATCTCTCTCAGCTTCGTTGAATGTGAGGTAGCGTTGAAAAACAGAGTCAATCCCCTGACGATAAAGAATATCCCCGATGATAATATATTGATGAGCTTGGTATCGTATTCGACGTCGGTCAATAGTAGACAAAGTTGGCCAGAAAGTACGGGTTTGGAGACATATGATGATATCGCCATACCAAAGATCATCGGTGCTGATGAGGAAAAGGGATTCATCGGGTAATGAATCAGTTGCTACATTTTCCGTTTCAGAATAGGGAAAGTCGCATATCAACTCAGCAAACACTAAGGACTTCTTAGACTTGGCGCATTCGAATTCCAAGTCAAACTCCTGGAGTATCATGATCCATTTGGAGTATTTTCCCCCTAGCAATTGACGTGTGAGAATGTGTTGCATAGGGTTGCAGTTAGAAATCACTATAGTCTTGCGCGAGAGGATATAGTGCCAGAAGCGTTGGACGGCTTGGACGGCTGCCAAGGCCAGTTTTTCGACATGTAAATACTTGATTTCGGTAGGCGTTAGACTTCGAATCAAGTAGTAGATAACATGTTCATCGTTAACATCATCCTCTTGGACGAGAACCATACCAATGGTGTAATCCGAGGCAATAAGGTAGAGTAAATAATCGCGACTGTAATCGGGGGGAAAGAGAAGTGGAGCACGCGTTAGGGACAATTTCAAAGCTTCGAAAGCATTGTTGGCGATGGTATCCCATACGAACTCAGACCCCTTTTTTAGGAGCCGCGTAAATCCACGAGTTATCTCGACATAATTTGGAATAAAACGACGAAGAAAGTTTTCTTTCCTCTGCAAACTTTGTAACTGACGAAGTGTAGAAGGAGGAGGGAGATTAAGGATTGCCTCAACCGTTAAAGGATCCACCCTGATCCCTTGACGTGAAACAATAAAACCTAGAAGTAGGCCAAATTCCACGCAAAAAACGCACTTATGAGGATTCAAACATATATGGTAGAACCGACAGCGGATGAAAATGGCTCAGAGGTGGGTTGGATGATCGACTCGGCACATTGAGTGAGTGGGTAAATCGTCTAGATATGGTTGAACGATGTGCTTGATGTCATGGAAAGCATAAGACATAGTGCGTTGAAAAGTTGCACCAGCGTTCTTGAGACCGAAGGGGAGTTTCCGATAGGCAAAAGTGCCCCAGGGACAAATAAAAGCAGTCTTATGTTGATCCTCGGGAACAATGTTGATTTGATTATACTCGGAGAAACCATCCATCAGAGAGAAGATTTCACTTCCGGCGCAATCGTCGACAATCTGATCGACGAAGGGGGTAGGAAAGTTGTCTTTGGGACAAGCTTTGTTGATATCCCTATAATCAACGCATACACGAATTGTGCCTTGTTTCTTATCGATCGGGACAAGATTGGAAACCCAATCAGTGAGAGCCACCGGGTAAATAAAGACAGCTTTGAGAAGTTTCTCAACTTCGAGCTTGATAGAAACCGCTTTACGTGGGTGAACTAGATGAAGGCATTACCGAACGGGTTTAGCGTCGGGGTATGTCTTGATCTCATGTATCACAATGTCGGGGTCGATACCCGACATTTCTTCATAGCTCCAGGCGAATATGTCACGAAACTCTTTGAAAAGGGATGTGTAGGTGACGATTTCGTCAGAAGAACACGAAACTCCGATGTGGACATTTTCGACAATCCCAGGTTTAACGGATATGTCGAGGGGAATAGTGGGCGAGATATTGCTTAAGTTCCCTTCAGAAAACATATCGTGTGCATACTCGGGAACAGTTGAGATGACGACAACGGTCGATAGGGTCGAGATCCGTTGGTAGTTCTCAATGGTATGTTGCTCCAGGAAGAGGATGGAATGATGATGTCCATCATCCCAAGGGGTGTCCTCCATGACATACATGATCATCTCGTCTATGGGAAAAATGACATGGAAAGGATCTGTAGATAACTCACCAAGAGAGGGGGTAGAAGGTGTTGCCGATTGAATGGCCTGATAGGCGGATTCGATCGGACTTAACGACATTTCGTCGTCGTAACGAAGATAATCTCCAGGGTCAGGTACTATACATGGGTCGTGAGACACAGGAAGTTCGTGAATCGAGGTGGAGATCATGTTGATTGAAGCAACATAGGAGCATGGAACATCGGGCGGTGGAATGGGGAAAGTACCCATTAATGAAGAGTCTTTGAGAAGGCCTACACCGACGTTCTCATAACCCGGTGGGGTTTTAGCAATGAACGATACGTTGCCAGTACGGGTGTTGGAGTTAAGGAAGGCTAATTGGTCAACGATGACTACCTTCCCTTGATGTGGGAAACGTACCACACGGAAAAGGGTCGACACAACGACACACATAGAATTGATCCAGTTGCGACCAATTAGTAGATTGTAATCAAGGGGAGCTTCAAAGGCTTCCACTTCGACTTGGACCATTTTTCCTTCTAACGTGATGGGAAACGAAGGAAGGACACCATAGGGCTTAAAACCGGATAAATTGAAGACTTTGAGAGTGTTCTGGGATTCATTCAAAGAGGGATAGCCAATGGCGTTCCAACAAGTAAGAGACATGACACACGTTGAGGCACCCTCATCGATAACGGTTCGACAATTTTTTTTGTCAGAGACAATTACTTGGATTTGGAACACGAGTTGAGGGGGTAACCTTGGAATGTGATCTTCCAAGTCAAAAAATATTAAATTCCTATCTGTCGGGTCGATTCCACCAATAGTTTTCAACAGTGCCTTCCATTGTGTGGGATAACTTTGAAGGACTTCAAGGGCTGACATCGCAGAAGGTGCTTGGGCCAGATGTTCAACAATGCTGTAGTTCTGGGCAACATGAGCATGCGGATTGAAAGCTAATTTTCGAATGATGCCCTTTGGGGGGGGGTCGAAGAATTGTGTCGAGGCTCGGTCGTTCGAGATGAAGAGGACCATTGGTAGGTGGAGTCGTGGGAGAGGGTTGTACCGAGGAAGGAGGTAGGTCATCATCCTTCTCTTTAGAGGGAGAATAATCTTTGGCTCGAGTGGTGAGTGCAATGTCGTTCTGCTTGGAATCACCAGTACACATCAATACATAGGATGTAGTAGAAGATGAAGGTTGGTCATGAATGACCAACTGAGCCTATTGTTGAGACGGGAAGGGTTGGGAAAAAATGGTCGGAGCAGGTGGTTTTGGAGCTCCTTGAAGGAATTTAGTGACCTCGGCATGTCGTGGACAATCCTTCGTGTAGTGATCATCACCATAGATAAGACAAGGGTATCAAGGTTTGCACTTATCCCGATCGTCAAAAGGTGTAGTTTTGGTTCTCTCTTCTTGAGAAGTATTTTTGTCCTCCTTATTCTTACCGCTTCCCTTTTTGGATTTATTTTTACTGGCTGGGGCAGATTGAACTGCATTTACCTCTGAAGTCCTGCCAGTGGGAGGGGCAGGAGATGGAGCATTTTGAACATTAGAAGAAGCAAGTTTGGGGTTGGTGCTTGAGGCAGAATGTGGTTGGGCCTATAAAGTGCCAATCACACCGTCGATTGCATGTGAAGTAGTTGGAGTAGTTGAAGTGGAAGAAGTGGAAGGATGAGGTAAGTTAGGTAGTAAGTCGTAAAGAGTACCCGTTTGTGAGTAAACGAGGTCAAGGTATTGAGCATGACTTATGGCCTGCTCTTCTGTGACTACTCCACCCATGGCGATGTCATGACCAATGTCATTCACAAATGATTTGGTGAACCACTCTGCCAACAACTGATCGGGGAGTTCGAGTTTGATGAGACGTCGTCTCCGTCGCCACTCATGAATGTGATCGGATATATGAGTGGCTTTTTTTTGTTTGAAAGAACTCAAAATATCAGTCCCCATTTCATAACGAATTGATAACTGGTAGTGTGTGTGGAAATCCATAGCTAAGGTGTTGAAGCCAACGAAGAAACCTCATGGTAATTCTATATACCACTTTGCAGCAGAACCTGTGAGGGTTCGTTGAAAAAGACGTAAACGAATAGAGTCATCCATCAACGAGTTGGATGAACACCAGAGGTGAAAATTCATGACGTGATTGTTCAGGTCCTCTCCCACTTTGCCATCGGATTTAGGGATGTCCGATGGTAGCTTGGCTAGTATAGTAGGCCATTGGGGAGAGTGACAAATTGGATCATTTAAAATCCTTGACAAATCCGGAAGATCCAAAGTGGCCAAGAAGAGTAACTGCCGATTCACCTGTGGGTACTAGTGGCTTTGGGGAGGAAGCCCCGTCAGCAAACCAGTAAGACCATAAGCAGTCTGCATATAATGTGAAGACCTAGGCAGATTAGGTGGTGGTTGGAGAGGATAGTAGCTCATGGGATTGTATCCTTGAACAGGGACGTGAGTTTGAGCATTCGAACCCCAAATAGGATTGGACGTACCTGGATAAGGTTGGCCTATATTAGGGGGTATAATGGATGCACCTGGAAACTGTTGCCCCCCAGTCGATTGAGGAGAATGTTGTATCAGGTGATTCCAATACTGGGCCAAGGATGGAGGTATGTTTTGTCCATAAAGTGGGGTCGGTCCTCCTATCGAAGGTGGTGTTCCAATTGGGGGAAGTGTTCCAATTGGGGGTTGTGTTCCAATTGGGATTTTCGTTCCAATAGGAATTTTCCCGCTGAGAGGGGGTTGAGTCATACCACCTTGATGAAATTGTCCACCGACGGGAATCTGGTAATTTGGTGTGAATGACGGAATAGTGCCACTAGGATTAAGACTACCAGTGGAGGACGAGAAAGGTCCTCCAAAAGGAAATTGAGGGAGTGTCGGAATAAAACTGGGAAGAGAGTGCCCAGAAGAAGAGGGACCACCAAGAGAGCCGGATGGAGTTTGCGGAGGAGTTGAAATGGAAGCATTCAATGCTCGGTATCTAGGTGGTAGTGTGGGGGTGATACTGGGCATGAGCGATGTGCCGATGGGAGCTTGGCTAACCACGGTAATCCCGGTGTGAACACTCGTAGTATCTGTGTGATGGGCCATTTCGATAGGGATGGTCAAGATGTGGTCAGATCGCTGGGCATCCATACTAGGAAAGTAATAGGCGGTAGTAAACGGTACTGTCTCTGGGCTAGAGATTTCAAAAATCATAGGTGAGATGATTTCGGAAATCATAGGTGTGCCTGGACCAAAAAGGTCCCGTCGAAAAATGCCTGTAGACCAAAAAGGATCTTGGCCTTCTATGCCTGGAAAGGGTCCAACCAGTGATCCATAAGACACAACAACTAAGTGTTCAGAAGAATTCAGTCACATAAACGGTCGCTCAGAATTGGGGCGAAGTCGAAAGTCCTCTCGAGTATTGGTAATTCGGAAATGTTCTAGAGAGTCAGTTCGTTCCACTTTCGGTGTGGTAATGTCTTGGACTTCACTCTACCGAGGAGAGCCCTCAGGTGAACTTGTAGGCAAGGGTTGAGAAACTTCCAGATGCTATGGAGATAAAACCTGCATTCGACGTGAACGACGTGGAGGAGCTATTGTAAACGAGTGACAAACTTACGAAGAAAGAACGTATGGTCAACTTTGGTAAACAAACAACATGCGCTAGTAAACAAAATCTGGGAAGCAACACCAAGCAAACAAGACCTTCTAATTCCGAAGTCACTAGTTGATGATGAAATCCAACGTCACAACGACGAGATGAGAAGGGGCTAGGCTAGGGTGGAAAAGTTACGCTGATGACCTGT
The DNA here is from genome assembly GCA_009831015.1 of Picea engelmannii. Lineage (NCBI taxonomy): Eukaryota > Viridiplantae > Streptophyta > Pinopsida > Pinales > Pinaceae > Picea > Picea engelmannii. The sequence goes on from ML777178.1 coordinate 574,162, forward strand.
TTAATGGACTTACACCCTGGTTAAAGCTCCCACACATAATCATAGGTGTACCCTCCAAAGAGCCCGAGTGAGTTTGGCCAACGTTGATTCCAGGTACTGTGAAGAATTTCCCCTTCACAGTCACCTTGTGTAAGACCCTAGAAAGATAGGCCGCTAAGGTTACCACCAACAACAATAAATCCTGGGGGGACAGCCGACAGTCCGATCCACATGCAAAGGCAGGGTATCTAGCCCAAAATCAACTCAAAAGGATTCCACTCATCATTGTGGGTATACCTCCAAGTGACCCACGTAATACGTGCAATCTCTACACCGATATCAACAAAGTAGGGTAAGTAACTCTGTCAATATCAATGCGACCTCGTGTTTGACCCTTGTGTGAGAAGGGCTTCCCAGGACAAGATGTTGTAAATGGAATTTGACACTCCTTAACACAAGATGCTATTGTGTGTTTTGTGCTTTGGAGAGTGTATCTCTCTACCTATTCCAAAGCGCTAGCCTAGCTAAATGTTGGTGTAATAGAGCCCTAGAAAAGAGTTACTAGTTAAATTTTACGATTGCACAATGTTATTAAGGGCTGTTGTTACTCAAAGGAAGCGGAGATGAAACTGATGTTGTATGAGACTCTGACCCAACGATGCATGGATAAGAATGAAATATAGCAATTTTCGTTCAATGAATCCTATGTACGAGAGGGAAAGAGAAGTTTTCCGGATCAAACTTGAACTTCAATACACAATTTCCCTTAAAATGCAATTGCAATGAATCATGAAAAAATAACAATTCTCTATTGTTTCTTTTTCAATAATTTCAACAATTGATTTTCAATACTTTTGAAGACGAAAATGCTTTTGAAAGAAAAAACGTTGTTCACTTTTCAAAAAGGACCTACACCATGATGGTGAGAGTGAAGAAAACCAAAAACTAATGAACAAGCAATAGACAAAAACCCAAACCAATCTTTCAATGGAAACAAAAATAACAAGCAAACCAAACTAGTCTTTTCAATTGCATGAGAAAAGTGATCTTTCAAATAATGAGAAAATGATAAAGACAAAGAACTCAACTTTCAACCGATCGTCGGTTCTTAACTAAACAAGCACACTAAGATTCTAAAATTAGAGAGTATATCTTTGCAGAGAAAAGTTAAGAAACGAAAGTCAAGAAAAAATGTACAGGAAGAGCCTTTGATTCCCTAAGACTATTCGTGCACAAAAATGAAGACAAGAAAACATCAACCAATGGTCCAAGAAGCTCTTTTTAGGCACCTATACTGATCTGGGCAGTTGAAAATGCAAAAAACTCAAATCCAAAATTTTGAAAAGAGGGTTTGCAGGCTAACAATATTACACAGTGCGAGAATGGGTCATTCTCACAGGACAACTTTGAGCAGAGTGCGAGAACCTCGCACTGGACCTAAAGCAGGGTGCGAATTCAATATATTCTCGCAGGCCACTGTGGAGTGCAGTGCGAGAATGTCTGAAACTAAACAAATTTTTGGAAAAAGACATAAAATTTGAAGAGGCCTCTGGACCCAGAGGGTCTATCAGGGTATCCTGAAGACTCAGAGATTGATATGAATGGAGAAAGGTAAGGAAAGAGAAAATGGCCAAGGAAAAATACAAAAAACCACAAAGAAAACGGGTTATCTCCTCAGTTGAGTCGCCAATTTTGTTATCGGACTAATCGGTAGGTGCAAACACTAATAGATCTCCCTGGATCCACCTGGATCTAGAACAAAACATGACAGGACATGACTCTTTCCCTAAGTTTTGACCAGTGAATTAGCTAGTAGGGAGGAACAAGTAACATACCTTTGTATCGCTTCCTAGGGTTTTTGTTGCTCCCGCTTCGCTCCGGTGTTCTCGTGAGGTCAAGACCAAGACAACACAAACCAACCAAAGTGAAGATAGCAAAATATATTCAACTGTCAACTTATGTGTATGATCAAGGAATTACACAATAAAGTGAGAATGACTTTATGGGAAAAGGAAATGCCGCTGTATCATATTAATCGAAAGTAGAAGATACAACCTAATCGCCTTGATGTCACAGGCTTCCTTTCAGTGGCTCTTGGCTCCAACACACACACTTGCTTGATCCTTGCATGAAGAAGATCAAATCCCTCTTGATAGACTTGCTAGAGTCTCCAAGCTCCTGTTGAAGCTAGGTCCTTCACACAATTATTTCACCAATTATCCAATGAATCTTGCTTAACCTTTTCCATGAGAATTCCATCAATATATAGGAGAGAATGAGATGGTTATTTGGATAAGAATGATCCCACAATATCAGGGAAACCAGTAAAAGGATAACCATTCGAATGCCAACCCATTCTTCTAGAAGATTTCCTTCTAGAACCATCGAGACTTCATCTTTTTCCAAGCTTTAGAACAAGTTTGCACCCTAGCTATGTAGCACAGTGCGAGAAGTTTTCACCCTATCTGAAGGTAGCCTGCGAGAATGGGTCATTCTCGCACCCTAGGATATTAACAACCTACGAACTCTCTTCAAAAGTAGGTTTTCTGGGAAGAGATGAATGTCACTTTTCTCAGGATAAAGTTCTTATGAGGAGCCTGAGTACACCATCATCAATACACCATCAAGATTGACCAAAATCATGGGTAACACCTGAGGACGCTACTTGGGAGCATGGGGATGCAATGCAAACATAATACCCGCATCTTTTTGAGGATTTTTGAAAATTTTGTTATATATGGGTATATGATGCACTAAGGACAGTGCATAAATAAGGGGAGGGGATTGTAATATCCCTCGACCGAACCCAATTGTAAATGTAATGTAAGTGTACTTAAGCTGGTGAGATGTTTTGACATCATTTTTGTAATGCACCTTTCATGACATAGTGTGTGCAGGCACTGTGCAGTAAAATGATGTAGTGTGCACATTCCTGGATACCGCGTATAGTAACTAAAGTGCGTGCAGTATGGAGGTCAATGAGCCTTATGTATATGACATGTGTTATAGGTTGGTGAGCCAGTTATTATAAGTTGGGATGCTTATGTTTTGGAATTAGGCCATAGCACCTAGATGTTAAAGGCCAGTGCACCTATTTTGCATATGTCTCATGATTAATATAAAATACATCGCTGTGCGCAAACTGACCACGATAAAAGAGATGGGGGACTAAACTTCACCAGTTAGGGAAAGGGAGGGCCAAAATTTAAGGGAAAGGGATAAGCTAGAGAGCTTAAGCCAAAAAGGAATATTATATTAATATTTCTTAAAACATAAAGTATGGATAATTATTTTATCCTAAGTTCTAAAGTTGGGGACATGTGGACCAAAGTAGCTTCCAACATGACAAGTGTCGAGTTGGGGACATGCATACATATCGTTTTCACTTAGCTCATTTGGAGACCTTCACCATCATTCTTACGATGATCTCTCCCATGATTCCTTACATCATTCAGTTATCCAGTCAATGATTCCATGACCATTTCACTCACGCAGTCAGTTATCCTTCAGACATTCATTTCACTGTATCTGAGCCTGTTCCCATAACCATTTTCATGTTGGTGTACCTGGTTAGCTTGGGAGCGAGATTGAAGAAGCGAGTTGTCAGGCCCATGGGAAATTGAAGAGGTGGGTTGTCAGGCCCGTGAGAAATTCTCTGAGTGAGAGAATTGATGGGAATTGATTTCCTGAAGGTGCTAAACTACAACTACATTTCTCTGAGAGTTCCTGTCTGGCTTATTGTTGAATCTCTGGAAGGGAAGTGGGGCAACCGAGGGACTATTGAGCAAAGAGGGGCACACTTCCTTGGGTGGGATAGGCATGTAGGAAATGAGAGGCTGTAGGCTTTTAGTTGAGTGAGCACCTGAGACAGAGTCTTTCCTGTTGTCTACGAGCCTTTAGCCTAGATATGAATCCGTTTACCCGGGTGGAGTTTAGTCCCAGCTCGGGGGTGACTCACTGTTGAGAGTGATGAACAATGTAGTCTAAGGATGGGAGGTTCATGGACGGTCTGTACACAGTTGGTGACAATATTTCCAAGATAAGTACCAATTGTATGATAAATTTACATGTTGCATTGTTATTTACATGGTTATGTTACCATTTATCATATATGTGATTATAACTGTGTATATGTTTATGGGTATTTCCCTGTATATGTTGCATGTCTATGTTTACTGTTATTTTAGTATGAAATCGTATATTTACATAATGTAATTGTTTGTTTACGTTTATATGTAAAGCTTCCGCAAGAGTGTTGTATGGATATGTTATAATTGCATGCAGTTTAAAGAGAAAATTTATGTGGCATAACTCAGTTGAATACTGGGTATGTTACAGTATGTTCCGTAGTGAGAGAACAAAACTGTTCCCTTGTGTAGCATGGCCCGGCCATGGGTGGCCAGGGACGTTACACCTCCCAAGAATCTCATGTAACCCATTTTATCCATAAAATCAATTATTGGTAAATAAATAATAATAAAAAGACTTAGCCCCTCAAGCCCCCTCTCTCGTGGAATCATAGCCCCCTATCTCTTTTTTCCTTGTCAGTCTTGCAACCAGTGGTGCATTTTATTAATGTATATGAAGTATTACATTTCCTATGCGCTCTCGCCTGTTTTCAACTTTACCAGCTCACCAACCTAAGTCATATTTACATAATGCATTATAGTTCATAAGGGTTAGAACCGAGATGTTACATCCCCCTCCCCTTATTTTGGCACTGTCCTTAGTGCACAACACCATTCCAATGTTATTAACATTACAAATCCATGCCCTATATCCTTCATCCACATAGGAAATCTAGCCCAATCTTATATACATAGGCACTCTGGCCTAAAATTAAACATGTATACATGGGCATTCAATCCCCTTCAACATGTATGCATCGACATAAACTAAATGTGCACCTTCCTAGTTTTTCTCAACCTACTTGTTTCTATTTGACCAAATGATATTTGTAGAGGCTCACAGACTTCCTCCTTCATCATTTTGATCACCATTCCTGCCACCCTCATGGGACTTCCCCTAGTTGGAATTCACAAGCAACAACAACATCCACATCTTTAACCCTGCTATATCAGTTTTCCTGAATACATAATCCATCATTAGTCACACTCAAACATTATTTCATAATAATAGACTATTCTAAGTTCAACAACATGTTATATGCATATCCAAGCATGCACATATGCAAAATTACATCTCCATATGCACCAATAATTCACTGTCAGCATGCCTACTAATGCATATGCAATTTAACTTCATTGTATGCCTCATGCACTCTAGTGCATTTCTGTTTTAATTCACTTATTTATTTATCTATTTATGTTGTAGTTGGTTGTCATTGAACTCCTTCAGATCCTTGTTGCCTTGTGTGATCCCATTCTCTCATCTGCACTATGTTTCCCCAGGTATGAACACTTTTCCAGCCACGTTCCACTTGGCCATTCTTTCCCACTTAGTACCATTCCCCAATGGAAATCCATTTTCATTCAGTGCCACTTTTCAAGTGAAAGAGCATTCCAATTTCTCTGCATTGGCATCCTGCTTCCACTGTGAACTTTGATATCAGAAGTGGATTTCTTTCACTAAGTACTTTTATACAAACAGATAAGTCATATCTAACAAATTCTTTCTTGGAACTCCTATCCCTGACACATAGAGATTATTCGCACACCACCTCTTAAGCTCTTTGTTTTCTTCCACATCAAGTTTGCAACTGTCTACACATATCTACCTTCAAGGCTATGGAGCCTTACTTTTCCTTTCTATGCCCATTAATGACATTATTCACCTTCTAGCTTCATGTACCATGTGAGGATTATTTCTTTTGTAGTACCTGCAATTCATTCACATTCTGGAGTATCAACATAATAATTCTTCTATTATGCTCTTCTCGAGTTCTTTATCCACTTTCCATTACTTTCTCTGTAGCTCTTTATTACCTCATCCAACTTTTGTAAGCAATGTCATGCCTCCATGACTCTAACATCTTCTCATATTCTTGAATTGATCTGGTTATACCTCTAATCCCGACAAACCTGCAAGCAACCATCTTGTTAGAACTATACATATCATACAAAAATTGTCAATTAAATTTACAGGTACCTTTTATGTTTAATTCATGAAGAAAAATTATATATATCCTCATATTATAACAAATCCCTATTATTTTCCTCAAAATCCTCTGAATAATATTTCCAATGACTGTAATCTTTCCCCAATTGGATATCAGAGCTGAAAGTTAGGGTTCCCTGAAAAACCACTTTCAACCCCCTTAGCTGATATAGAAAAATCAAGAACTGAAGAGGTTCTTCCTTCAAACCAAGTTCCATGTGACCACTGCTCGAAACCACGAGCTTAATCACCCTTTAGAGCCCTGCTCTATGTTTTTCTACATGGGAGCTTGCACAAACACCAAGTCTGAGGGATGGTTTACTTCCAGGCCCTTTTTACCTTAGCATAAGACCAACGCTGGGACTAAGTCCTCCCGAATTCGGCCTTCAACTGTTTTCCCCTGTCAACTTCCTTTTTTCCCCGAAGTTGCACTTCACCGAAGCCTTTAATAACTCCACTAGAAAAAATGGATGGTGGATATTTAATATCCCGCTGAATGGATGGTCCTGCCCTCATCTGGAGGCTTCAACGAGATCAACGGATATGAATTAATTAGGCATTGAGATGGAGGAATCTAAACCAATTCAAAAATTCGACGCTCCAAGGTATTTCCATTCCCGATTCTTCCAATTTCTTGGAGTGGCAATCCTCCGAAGTACTTACCTCTACTCCCCCTACTGGATCCAATGGTCACAAGAACTCTCAGAGGGTATTAGATCAATGGACTGTGTGAATTCACTACTCCGGGACATTTCAAATCTCGAGTCACTCAACTCCCCGAAGTGATATCTGTCGAAGTGCTTACGCCATACTTCCTTTGCTTGATCTAATGGTTGAGAAAGGTCCCGAAGGGATCTTAGATTGATGGCCTGCATGACTTCACGACTTTGGGCTTTGACATATTTCATTGGTAGAAACTTGGAAACCCCCAGAGTCACATACTCTCGAAGCTGACACGACATGCTGATGTCACCAAAGGTGACGTGGACCCATGGCACATGTGCCATGTGTAAAAAATAAACAAACAGATAAAGGTACAAAAGATACCAAAACTAGAAGACACGTGTCCCCACATGGAACCCCTTCCACATGGCATAAGCCACGTCATCAATCAAATTCGGGACTCTGGGACTCCGGGCTTCAGAAGTTTCTCGAGTCCAACACATGCTACCTTCTGGATAGTTGAACACCGAACTGAAATCAATGGCTCACACTCCTCCCACGACCAATGACTGCGATTAACTTTGGCTTCGGCTTCGGGGTTTCTCGCTCCAAACGACCCCCATACTCCCGAATACTTGCTAGATCTAACAATCCTAAACACTCCTGAAATCCACTGCTCCATCTAATGGTCAATGAGACTTCGAGACTCCGGCCTTTGGCAGTTCAATATTTTCATGCCTACCAAGATCGTCGAAGCGACGAGTTACGAAGTATTACCCTTCATGCTTGGCCTCGATCGATGACTAACGATCAACAATCTAGATCTGACGATTGGGACTTAACCTTTCCCAACGTCTAGTTTTTCCTTGATCGAACAACTCCTACTCACTGGCCCTACGATCCAACGATCCAGATCTCTCTTAATCCCACAGTGGTGATCACTCCAAAATTCGAAAGGGATGAACACAATCCTTTGATCCGTTACAAAGGATCTCTGATTCTCTAGCTTCTGCATGGACTCTGTAGCAGCATTCCTGCTGAGATTTTCAAATTCAAGGTCGTAAAATGATCTCAACCACGAGACTCTAACCAACAGACCCGGCCCATACTGGCCTAATGTTTCAACCAGAAGCTCTAATACCAAACTGTAACATACCCAACTACCCACAGGCTGGGCCATGCCATTATATCCAGCTGTAACACACCCAGCCACCAGAAGGCGGGGCACGCTACAGTCCCAAGAATCAGTTCTCTGAACGGATCTAAAAAACAAAGGACTTCTCAACAATGTTAGAAGCATACTCACCACATGCATAAGACAAGATCCGAGATACAACATAAAGAAGTAAGCAATGTGACATTCACAACAAATAGCCAACAGACAGGCACATTAAAAATACATGTATTAGAGATAATTAAATACATAGCGGAAATAAACATTACACATAAAACACAGAGAGCACTTATCTTTGCAAGTAAACGTTTACCAACTGGTTGCAGACCAAGGATGTTTCTCCCAACCATAGACACTGTTGTTCATTTAATCTCAGTAGCAGGTCACCCCCGAGCCAGGGATATGAATGCACAAGGACAGGTCCTAGGCAAAATCTAAACACACAGTAGTTGGCTAAGTAGCTCTCAGGTTTCCCAACCTCACAACAAATCCTAATTTCTAGCTCTCTTTCCCCCTTAGCCTGCACAACCCAAAGAAATGAACACCTTTCTCTGCCATGCAGTCTTTGAGGCCGCTCCATTTCTCTCCAGGGCTCTAGTGCTACTGGTCAGGAAATCTCCCTACTGGAAACTCCAAGGACTCTCAACTATGGAAAGTTCAACCTAATCTGTCATCGGTCTCATAACTAACAGGCCCCTCAACACTCAAGCTATCATAGGCCTTTCAACACTCACAACAATCCAAGTACACCATCTCTCTTCTACCCATCCCGCACAACCCTAAGAGAGTGGACCCCCTTCTCTTCCACACAGTCCCTCAGGCTGTCCATCTCCTTCCAAGGATCCAATGCTGGTAGTTAAGAATCTCCCTGTTGGGACTCTCAGGACTTGCATATGTGGACAGTTCTATCTGAACTTCCATCAAGATCATGCACACGGGAATCCATTCCCTCCTGGAATGATCAATAACTATTACAACCATTCATTAATGACTCTCCTCTTCCTTCCATTCGTTTCCATGCTCATCCCAAGAGCATATGAACTAGCAACAGTGAGTGAAGAGGAAAGAAGAACAAGGGTACAAAACGAACCAGGGGAAGAAGACAAAGAAGAAGACCAAAAACATCCCCCAAGGGATGTTTAAATCACATGAAGACAAGAGCCACATGGCCTCCCTCCCAAGAATCTCATGTAACCCCTTTTGTCCATAAAATCAATTGTGGGTAAATAAATAATAATAAAAAGACTTAGCCCCTCAAGCCCCCTATCTCTTTTGTCCTTATCGGTCTTGCAGCCAGTGGTGTGTTTTATTAATGTATATGAAGTATTACATTTCCTAGGCACTCTGGCCCATTTTCAACTTTACCATCTCACCAGCCCAAGTCATATTTACATAATACATTATAGTTCATAAGGGTTAGAACCGGGATGTTACATCAGTAGATATTGGCACGCGACACAAAAGTAGTGCACACCAGATATTGGTGCGATAGAGAAATGGCCCACACTAGTTATAGGTGCACTATGGATGCACTACCTTATGGCGTTGTTGTGCATGCTAAATATGGGTTCACATTTTTGAATTGGTGTGCACAAATTCATTTAGATGGTCTCCAACAGTTGAAAACCAGTGAATTTCTGCGACATTTTATATTGTTTGAAGGTCATATTTTTGCAGCACGATTTTGAGGCCCTAAACAATGTTCTTAGTTACTCGAAAACCATAAGAACAAAGTGTACCAAGTTACACTCTGTCTTTTAATCTTAAATGAAAGAGCTCGGAGAGAGATTTCTAGCAGTGTAAACCATTCATCAAATGGAGATTTTATGAGGAAGTTAAATTTTAAGCCCAATGAACTTTTGAAGGCCACAACTTCCTACTCCAGAATCAGATTAAGGCACAGGAGTAGTCTATGGAAATATATTGAACCACATAACACATTCATGGAGCTGAATTAAAATCTTGGGCATGCTAAAAATGTTTAATATGGCATAGAGGATACATGTAGAATTCAATCCCCAAAACACTAATTGGCCTGGAACTTCAACAGGCTATAACTAGCATCCCAGAACCCAGAAAGAGGTGAAACTTGGACAGACTGTCCAAAATATGCATATGAAGAAATTTGTTGGTTGAATTCTTTCTCTTCTACTTCTTGGGCTGACCTAGGTTCATATCTGAATAGGTTTCCAACAAAACCCTATAAAACTATCGACCCTCTTGATAAACCAGAAGACAACACAACACACAAAGTGCTCTACGCATTCTCACCCGAGATATTTCTATGGGTGACTGCAATGCTCAAGTGCTTGTAGTCTAGGAATGTGTGGCGATCTAGGATTGCATTTTATCCTCTTTAGGTCATAAACTGATTATTCAATCTATTATTCCTAGGATTCATTCATCTGTTAAGCCCATGCATGCATTCTAATAGATCTAACTTAACCATTCACTCATCCATTCATAAACTAACTACTGATAGAAGGTAAATATTCAAGAAACATCACAGATAATACATGTTTTAACATGGTTCACCCCCTCTTGGTATATGTCCACAAAGATATGGCTTCTATCATATTTTATTTAGTTTTTTTCAAAATATGGCGATGCACGCACTACATATTCCATCATATAATCATGAAAAGGTTCAATAACTTCAGTGAGGTGGACTATATCACAGCAGGATCCTCAACTTGTGATATAACCCTCAAAATATGGCCTACTTGGCTCCTTTATAGATCAACAACTTACAAAAATATCATAACAATCACTGAACTACAATAATCAAACTTAACTAATATTCGAGCATGTTAGAAACCCCCAACCTAGACCTCCTAGGTTCTTATTTATACTACTTTACAAGATTCTAACCATTACAATATTTACCAAAACCCTAACCCTAACATGGTTAGGTTTTCCTGCCTGCACGCCTTGCATGCTTCTTCTCTTTCATTCTACTTTTCCTTGCACGTGCTGCTTTTCCTACCAGTTGTTCTTCTCCAAAATTAGGCCTTTCCTTCCAAAATTGGGTCTTTCCTCAAAATAGGCCTGCGCCCAACAACCTCCCAACATTGACATGTGGATCATCTCGAGCCACTCAGTTGGTGTGTGCTCCTTGAATTGCCTTGTCCAAAATAAGGAACTTTTCTGCTAGTTCCTTTCCTTTTCCTTTCATCTTCAAGCTATGTTTGTCAGCACCTCCACTGTTTGCATTGTTATTTCCTCCTGCATTAGTGTTGTGGTATCTATTTGTGCCTGGGCATACTTTTGATTTCTTCCTTCAACTTCACAATAACCTGTGTTTCTTGTTCTTGGAGGGGTTCCTATTCTTCTTTTCTTTCTTGCTTCCGCGTCTGCGCTGCTTTCAACTCGGTCTGCAACTTCTTCATGTCTTGAGTGCCCTTCAAGCGCTTTGTGATTCTCATTGTATTCTTCCTTTGTTTGAGATATTGTATGGCAGGGATGATTCTTTCCTCTTCCTAGTCCCACTGTTGGACCTGCTCGTCTTCCTCCAGGTTTGTATATAACTGCGCGGCTCTATCAAACAATTCTTCTACTCCCTTGGCTTGGTTCGCCATCTCATCTATTTGGAGTTAATTTTTTTTTTCTCTATTCTCAGATATTGGGAGGAGTCGTAGCGTTAAGCCTTTCCTTGAGCTCCTCAATATCTTGTTGGTATTGATTAATTGTTTGTGAAATGAGGTTGATCTTCTCCTCTGCGCTTCTGTCCACTGCTTGCACATTGTTTGGGATGTGATTATAATTCACTATCAATCCATGTTCCAATATATCCGTGTGTTATTTATCCTCCTCCTTCTCCATGGTGAGTTGGTCACATGTAATTTTAATCATCTCATCGTCTCCTCTTCCCACCTCCGAGTTTGTTGCATCCGCGCGAGACTAGGAATGTACTTCCTGCAGGATACTGGACTGTAGTCCGTATAAGGCCTTTGTAGGTATTTGTGCCATGATAATTTCCACTTGTTCTACCTCCTCCATGGGTTTCTGTGCAGTCTCTTTATCAAATATGATCATTTGACACATTATCATAAAAGTCTCCTACCCTGGACAAAAAACCGCACTGTCTCTTCTCCTTCTTTCTACGCAGGTGGCCACAATGTCTTTTCCTATTGTTGCACAGTGGCGTGTGGTATTGCTTGTATTCTTAATTGTTGTATGTTTTCATGGAACTTTAGGAGATTTTCCATGATTTCCTCTCATTACGCTTCTACAATTCTGACTACTTCTTCACCCATGTCTTGGACCTTGTACGCGACTAGCTCCACATCATCCTCTGTCAAGGTCATTTCTGGGTCCTCTGTGTCATATTTTATCTTCTTGCGCATGTATTTTTCTTACACAGGATTCCTCACTATCTATGAGGGTTTCACCCCACTTGTTTCGCCTTGGGCTCTTTCTTTTGCATCTTGTGTAATATCCGTCCTCCTAGTTTGTGGTTGGCTTCCTGTCCTAGTTGCGGTTGGTGTCCTCCTTAGCCATTTTGATACTGCATTTCTCCCACTTGGTTGATTCCATGCTGTAGTTGTTCTAGTATTGTCATCCAAGCTACTTGTTCTTGTTGATGATCCTGCTTCAGAATTATCTTTAGGCTTAGAGGACTGCGTTGTGCTTATCCTCGTGGTTGGTTTTTCTATTGGTAGCTACCACTATGTAGGCCAATCCTTAATGATCCATTCCACTTCATCTTTGGTGATGCAATAATGTATCTTTAGCCATGCCTTCTTGGGATCCCTCGTGGCTTGGATCCATACATGATGTCTGGACACCTTGAATTTGGCTATCCCCTATGTTTCCTACACTACCTCCATCGATATGCACCATATATTCTTTGTGTGCTACTATATGCCTTCTAGAAATATGGTGAAGACTACGTTATTGGAATGTTATGTCTTGTTATCCTTTGCTTTCCACATGGACTCATATCTGGCCGCATAACACTTCCCCATCTTGTCCAATAATGCCAAGAATTTGGGCTCCTGTCACCCTGCCAACACAATCAAGACGATCAACCATGATTAATGGAACTTGGTTCCATTATCTTTCACATCTCGACAATCCATTAAGAACTGGTTCAACAGGTACGGTTCCCAACTAAACATAACCCCCTTCGTGCACTGCCCGATTGCTGCAATAACGCCTACTGACACTTCCTCTCTGCGAAATTTCCTCAAAAGTTTACATGCCATCATCTTGTTCGTGAACCTTGTCACATTGTCATTGATGTATTTTATAACAATTCCTCTGTTTCCCCGAGTGGTGTTGAATTGTGCTTTAACCTGCTGTACTATTTCTTTTTCCCGTGCCTTTTTATCTAGGTATTCGTTGGGTTGTGCACTGACTATGGGAAATCCTATGATCTTGGAAATCAATGCCACATATATCTTCACCGGTCTATCCATCCATAGGATACCTCCATGGATGCGAGCGACTAGCTTCTTGACACATATTCTAATGTTTTTACCACGCTCAAAATGTGGTATGTCCAACAACTTCATAATACTGGAGTTGTAGAGCCCCGTTATCCACTGTGCTGGATCTAGGATAGGTTTACTGCGGGGTCCAACTTCCCGTGTTTTTATCAAATATCTATCCTCTATCAACTCTTGGAATTTATCCACATCGTGCACATCATGGTTAGTGTACCTCGTCTTAGGTACCTTTCCTAGCATGTCATCGAGAGAAATGAATGCATCTAGGAGATAGGGGAGTGTAATATCCATGGCGTCATGCGCCTTTTGTTTCTATCCCACAACATATGTGCCTACTTCTGATGCATTTGTTTCCTATTCCTCCCTTCCATACTCTGGTCGATCAGTGATGTATTCAACCAACACTTCCTCTTGTTCTTGGGACTATCGTGGTCCCATTGTTTCCTTAGGATTTGCAGGAGTCTCGAGGTTAGGGTGCATAATTCCATTCTGCACCCCATAGCTCTTCCCTATTTCTCCTTACTGCATTGTGGAGGTCTCTTTCTCTACTCGTGTTGGGCTAATGGATTCAGGGTCCGAGGTGGTAACATCCTCCAACTTGACCACATTTTCAGGCTACTGCATTCTTTCCTTATGCCTTTGGCCTTGCCGATTAATCCAGACAAACTGTCCTGGCATGCTGAACTTTGATGGAGTCATCCTCTCTCAAATTCACACACTTTCTTTCTCTTGCATAAACTACTAGCTAGGGAACACACTCTATTTCTCACTCTGGTATAAAAAGTCGCTAAGTGTTGAATAAATGTGTGCTTTCCACCTTTTATAGAATCGTTCGTATTCACTTTTTACTTTTCATGTGCATTTTTGCCAACTTTGATTTTTCCTGCGCATTGTATTTTGATGTTTGTCATGGTAATTACTACACATGAATTTTGTTTGGCACAGAATTGATTAGACCAGGGTCCTTCTCAGGTTACCAACAAAAGGTACCGTGTAGTCTAGAGCGCTGTCATTTTCATCTCCTTCGAAGAGAAGAAGTCTCACCCGAAGCATAACCAAGACAGAAGGATAGGGAAGGGTAAGGAGAATACTTAGGTTGGTTCCCAGAACCTTCAATATTAACCATGATCTTGCGCAAGACAGGATAACTACATAATAGATCTAAGCTCATACATGCAGGAACTAAAGATACTTAAGTTGTGAAAATAATTTATACATAGAAATATAATATGGAGCTTATGAAGCATAAAGAAGTAGTGTAAAGATACAACACACAAGCATAAACACAAAATGACGTAACATATTTCAAAATTTTGGATCCTTCATTATATATTATCATCAGAACTTATCAGATACAACCTCAGAGATACAAATTAGTACTCTGTTACATACTTCTAGCTCTGGACTCATGTCACAGAGCTCTATTTACCCAAAACTGTATACAAATTACATCTACATAACCTTTTCTCAATTAAAACCCAACCTATCAACAATAGCCGACAATAAGAACAACAACACCACCAACAACAACAATGCGATAACAACCTGAACCCCTTTACAATCGTATACATCTCATATATACAAGTTGATTAGGATCTTATGGATTTGGGCTCGCATGCTTTCTTGTTCTGTTGCAACTGATTTTTCCTCGCTGGCGTTGCACTGTCCTTTTCCGCAACCGATTTCTATTACTTTCCCTTGCTCTACTGTCCAACTTCTTTTGTAGCTTGCACAACTCGTGATAAACCAAAACTAGGACTATAATCCTTCTTGCGCAACTTCAAATCCAAAAACGAAGGGCCCAACATACCTCATCTTGGGTACCTTTCCCAACATGTCATCGACATAAATGAATGCATATGGGAGAGAGGGGAGTGTAATCTCCATGGTGTCATGCACCTTTTGTTTCTATCTCGCAACAAATGTTCCTTCTTCCGTTGCGTCTGTGTGCTCTTTCTCCCTTCCGAACTCTGTTCGGTCGGTGATGTCTTCGACCAACACTTCCTCTTATTCCTGGGACTGTCGTGGTCCAATTGTTTCCTTGGGATTTTCATGTGTCTCAGGGTTAGGGTGAAAAATTCCATTCCACACCGAGGAGATCTGCCCTATTTCTCCTTAATGCGTTGTGGAGGTATCTTCCTCAACCTGTGTTGGGCTAATGGATTATGGGTCTGAGGTGGTAACATCCTCTAGCTCGACCACATTTTCAGTTTGTTGCATTATTTCCTTATGCCTTTGGCCTTTTCGAGTAATCCAGACGAACTGTCTTGGCACGCTGGACTTTGGTGGAGTCATCCTCTCTCAAATTCACACACTTTCTTTCTCTTGCATAAACTGCTAACTAGGGCACACACTCTATTTCTCGCTCTTGGATAAAAAGTTGCTAAGTGTTGAATAAATGTGTGTTTTCCACCTTTTATAGACCCGTTCGTATTCATTTTTTACTTTTCTTATGCATTTGCGCCAACTTTAATTTTTCCTGCGCGTTGTCTTCTGATGTTTGTCGTGGTAATTACTATGTGTGACTTTTTTTTTCCAGTATTTTTGTATTTATTTTTCCCTCTTTTTCTCCTTTTTATTTATTTTCTCATTGTTTTGTCCTATTTTCTAGTATAGTACACTATATACATTCCTTTCTCACTACACTGTAATTTTTGAGGGTTAGGAGGTCGACTGTCCCACTACAGTTTCAGTCAAATCTAGTTGATCATTCCTTTCAGTTCTGTTCCTACCAAATACTTTAAATACACAGATCCACCATCTGTGATAGTCTTGACTTCATATGGCCCTAGCCAATGCATTGTAAATTTTCCAGGATGTTGAAAAAATTTACTGTCATCGAGGAAGACTAGGTCTCCCTCCTTAAAAATCTTCTTTCTAATATGTCTGTCATGCAAGAATACTTGTCTTGAGTTATATAGTTCCTGGTGAAATCCTTCTAGAATCTTGTCCTCTTCCATCTCCATTAGTTGATTTAATCTCTCCTTTAGTGTGCCTCTTTCGATCATGTTGGTAATCGATGCTATGCACAGACTAGTTACCAAAAATTCCAATGGAACCACTACTTCCTGCTCATACACCAACCTGAATGGTGTCTGTCTTGTCAGCTTCTTACATGTGGTCCTATATGCCCATAGTACTGTTGGCATTTTCAAGTCCCAATCATCCATGTTGACATTGCAGATCTTTGTCAGAGCATTTTCCAAGATCTTATTAAAGGATTCTACTGTTCCATTTGACTGAGGGTGGTATAGTGTACTCTTATGGTGATAGACTTAAAAATCCTTAGTCATAGCCCTAATGGTACCATTAATAAAGTGAGTTCCTTGGTCACTAATAAAAATCCTTTGACATCCAAATCTGGTGATCACTTGCTCAAACAAGAAATGTGTTGTTGTCTTTGCACTATAGTCTTTGATTGGTGTTGCTTCTTCCCATCTTGTTAGGTATTTAGTCACAATAATTATATATCTATCTCATGACCTTTTTGTTGTTGGATTGATTGGTCCAACAAAGTCTATTGCCCATTTTTCAAATACATATAAATTTACTTATGGTCTTAAGGGCATCTCATCCCTTTTGTTAGGTTTTCCAACCCTCTGACAAACATCACATGTTTGACAATATTCCTTAGCATCTCTATGGACTGTTGGCCACCATAATCTTGCATGAAATACCTTTTGTGCGACATAGTTTCTTGCATAGTGTCCTCCAACTATTCCTTCACGAGCTTCTACGCAAATTCTTGTCCTTTCATGTTCTGATACACATATTATCAAAATATTATCTCTGCCCATATTATACAAGTGTCCTGCAATAAGTTGATAGTCTGCAGCTTTGACTACCAGATTATTCTTATTCGCAGTGCTAAACTCTTGTGGTGCAACCCATGTACTTAAGTATTCAATAATATCAACGAAATATTCATCAACTATCTGTACTGGAAACAAATGCGCATCGGGGAAGTTGTCTTCCAAATTGGTAGGTTCCTCGCCATTAGTTACCCTTGATAGGTGATCAGGTCCTACATTCATCTTCCCTGGTTTGACTATCACCTCAAATCAAATTCTTGAAATAACAAAAACCATCTATAAATCCTTGCCCCCAACACTGGCTTGTTGACTAGATATTTGAGGGAAAAATGATATGTGAACATCTTAAAGTGTTTACCCAATAAATAATGCATGAAATTTTGAAGTGGATATACCATGTCTAAGCCTTCTCTTTCTATGGTGTTTTAATTATTCTCTGATTCTGACAAATTTTCTTCTTGCAAATGTTATAGGGTGGTCTCAGTCCCATGCTTCTGGCTGCGCCAGAATTGCTCCAAGTGTTATGGTTGATGTATCTACATGCACATGAAATGTATTTTCCCAATCCGGGAATACTAGGATAGGTGTTATGACCATATTTTCTTTTAAAGTGTCCAAACCTTGTTGACAGTCCTCATTCCACTGAAATATGATATCCTTCTTTAACATTTTTTTCATTGGCACAATAATCTGCGCATACCCTTTTATAAATTTCCCATAATAGCCTGTATGTCCCAATATTGCTATTAACTTCCGCATTGATTTTGGTGGTGGTAAATTGAAAATGACTACAATATTAGCAAGATCCACTAGTAAACCTTGTTTGCACACTATATGGCCCAACAATATTCCAAAAGGTGTCCCAAAAATGCATTTCTTGATATTCAATGGTATATGACATTGCCTGCATCTTTCCAACATTATCCTTAACACTTATACATGATCCTTTAATAGAGTATATACAGTCTAGTCATCTAGATATACTTCTAGAAACTAATGTATGAATTCCTTAAAAGAAGCTATGACTACTCTCGAAAATATGGCTGGTGCATTCTTCAGCCCAAATGGCATGACTTTGTATTGGTAGGATTCCCATTCTATAGAAAAGGTAGTCTTATACCTATCCTTTGGAGCTATCTTGATCAGATGGTAGCTTGAGAATCCATCTGTAAATGAATATGCTTCTTGGCCGCCTGCATTATCTAAGACTTCATCTGTAAAAGGAGAAGGGAAGCGGTCATGTAAGAAAGCATCATTCAATTTTCTCAAATCTACTCCATAGGACTTATCCATTCATACCATTACTACCATAGGACTTATCCATTACTACCATAGGACTTATCCATTCATATTCCTCAATTCTATGATACCAACTTCCAACATTCTATCAATTGCGGCCTTCACTTTCTTCTTATATACTAGATTCATCCTGTAAGGTCTCTTTCTGAAAGGTCTTGCCTCAATTTTGAGAGGTATCTTCATATCTCCTAGTTCTCTTGCTATGCCTTTCATCTATGTAAAGGTTGTTGGAAACAGGTCATCATATTCACGCGGTAACTTTGTTATTATTTCTACTGTTTGTTCATCCCAATAGTCTCCAATAATTTCCATTTTAGGGTTATTAGTTGTCCCAATGTTGAGCTTCTTCACCTTGATTGGTGCAACAAATACTTATGACTCCAAAGATGGAACTTCCACCTCTCTTTCTCCTTCAATTTTTGTAATCTGAATATTACACGAGTCATATTCATCTGGTGTTTCTTCTTCAACATGATAGTATGAGAGTAGTTCCTTGATTGTCTTTCTATTCTGTTGTTGATACTCTGTCATGAGTTCAACCTTTGTTTCATCAATAAATATCACACCTCTTATCTTCTTTAGTGTTGAATCAATGTTGGGGTTCTCATTTTCAAATGATAAGGTTACTACAAAGTTCTGCTGTAATGTTGTCCATTTTGTAGTGCCTCTACGCATCTCCTAGTCTACATACCAGTTCTCTAGGATTCCTTCCAGTGTGTGGATGAAGTGATGAGGCCATTTTTCTGGTGGTGTCATCTGCCATTGTGTTTTTCACTTCTCCAAATGTTCTGTTGGTGTTTCTTGTCCATCGTACCTCTGCATTTTATTTCTCCCCTGCTTTGAGCAAAATCTAATGCATAGTAGTTGTTTACATTGGTACCAGTCCTGAATTGGTTTTTTGTGCGCACCCCACCATCTTGCAGATGTATCCATGAGTGAAATATCTATGGCTAAGAGCCTCTGATTTTTTGACACTTCTTCCTCATATTTTGTCAAAAATTCCTCTAAGTCATTTACCCCATGAAAACTGGGAGGTTCTCTTATCTTTGTACCAACCCATCTTACTGCACGGTCTATTCTTGCACATCTTCTTGTGGAAACTTCGTGTAGTCTTTGTTTCCAATTCTCCAAACTTGTGTCTGAGTCAGCAACACATGATGTGATGCTTCTCTAGTTGAGTACCGCATCTGTAGTTGGGTTAACATAATCTTCTTCTCATGTGGTCATTCTGTACAACTTGTTTATTTCCTCCATATCTAAACAAGTGGGTTCTACAAACCTTTCTCCTTAAGGATTTAATGGTGCATTGACTCTATATTCTCCTGATTCAAATGTAATTTTCCTTTTATTCAAGTTAATTATGGCTTGGTTATCAAATTCCCAATCGAGTCCAAGAAATGATGGATAAGATGTTGTGCCATCTACTATCTCTATTACTTCAAAATATGCCTTAGTGCGCACTCCATCCAAGTCTATTGTCACACCTTTAAGTCTTCCGATTGGTAAAAATCTGTGTTTATTAGCTAATTTCAACTGGATAGGTGAATAACCTAATGTGGGATCCACTATACACTGCCATGTCTTCTTAGGTAACACATTTACTTCAGATTCTAAGTCTAGTGTAATATCACCCATGTTGAAATCTCCAATGTTGGAATTTAGTCTGAATTCTCTACTTGTCGTTCTTCTTGAATGGAGATAATTCACTGTTTTCTTCTCTAATTTTATTTTTGCCTCTGTATTACATCTTTCTAGCAGATTTTTCAAGATATTGTCAGATGAGGGGCATTCAATAGTTTAACACAGGATTGCATATTTTTTTGTGTTACTTACTTTCTCTAAAGGTTGTGCTTCACTGGTATGGTCCATTGAGGAAGGCATCACATACATAGGAGAGTTCTGATTTTGATGCACAGTTGATGTAGACGCAACATTTTACTTGATAAACTCATGTCTTGCCTCCTTGAATGTTTCCTTTTCTTTCTATGCATCAAGATGCTTCTGTGGTTCAATATTCTTCTTCACCAATTGGTGTTGTGCTGGATCTTGTATTACTGGCTCCTCTTTGTGTGACTATGTTCATATTTCTTCCATCATACCTAGATTCTGTAGAGATACACTGTACATTTTGGTTATTCTTTTTCCTCGTTTCTTGGATCTTTCCCAATAATGTCGAACAATCCTCTGTATCATGGTCTGATATGTGAAAATACATACATGTCGTAGGTGGAAGTGGACATTCGCTTGCATAATGTCCTGGTTGTTGGAAATTGTGGCACACTACTAGACCTCTGTCTCTTCCAAATCCTCATATACCTCGTCCTAAACCTTTGTATCCATCTCTATCTCTTTGCGGTGCATTGTAATGAGGTACCTGATTGTACTGCGCGGGGTTATACTATGGTTGCGTGTTGTTATATTGTACTGATACTGCACATTATTATATGGAGGTGGTACCTAGTTAAAATGAAGTGAAACTTGTCCTGTCATCATTTCTTCTTGCACCCTATAAATGTTTGAAGTTCTTTCTTTCATTAGCTCCATCATCCTACAATCTTTATCATCATGACCCACTGAATTGAAAAAAGTACATTATGAACTCTTGGGTACTATCTGATACTTCTGCATCATTGGACAATGATATGGATCATGACCGTGTGTTTTACAAATATCACACCATGTTCCTCTTGTTGGAAAAGTCTTTGGTACTCCCATTGCCATGTACTACACGAAATTTGGACATTCATTCTTATGGTGTCCTTCTGTCCTACATGTGGTACACCAAACAACTTCTCTTTTATCTTTTCCCTTATT
Source organism: Picea engelmannii (assembly GCA_009831015.1). Taxonomy (NCBI): domain Eukaryota; kingdom Viridiplantae; phylum Streptophyta; class Pinopsida; order Pinales; family Pinaceae; genus Picea; species Picea engelmannii. Next base: position 595,470 of record ML777178.1, read on the forward strand.
CTGGTTAAGTTGAAATGTTAGATTCTTTAGATCCTCCTTCAACTCCTCTATTGTTGGATTTGTCTTTTGATACTCGTTCTTTTCCAGTTGTAAGGCTTACTGTAGAGCCTCTGCCTGAGTTTGGAACTTTTGTTGTCTCAATGGGTATTTCAAATGTGGTAACAGTGAGTTCACAAATAAGTTCCTATGTTGCATGGCAGCCATTACATACTTCAACTTACGCTTGAGATGATTAAACCTATGATAAATATCCCAAACATAATCACCTAGTTTTTTCCTGATTTCAATCATTTCATTCATGTACTGACCTTCTGAGCTAGGCTTCTAAAATTCATTTATCAATAGCTTTTTCACATCTTCCATAGTCCTTGTTACTCCTGATGGAATGTTTACATCTGGGATCATGTACCAATTCAGTGCATGATCTCTTAGCGTGATAGCTAACTACGTAACTTTTGTATCCTCATATGTGATGTTCTTTGCTTCTCATATCTTCTCATAGATGAATAAATGCTTTCCACGGTCCTCTAATGTCTCTCCCAAAAATTCTGGTAACTTGATCGTGGGAGCCTTCCATTTTGAATTGTGTTGAACTACCACCTTCGTACGGTGTAGATAATTGACTATTACTTCCTAAAACGGATCCTCCATTTTCTAATCCCTGTTTAGATGCATTTCCTGTTGTCTTTATTCCACTAAAATTCGATTGTCTAAATGTTGGTGTAATTTATCGTGTACTAGTCGCACACGGGGTTATGGGTTCCACACTGACACTGAACTGGATTGGAGTTGTTTCTTCTATTTCTTCACTTGTGTTAGCACAATATTGGTTTATGCCTCAACGTTGCATAAGTGGCACTACCTACAGTCGCTACCTAATATTTCACAGAGAACAAAATCTGCATTTCATTATTCATTTTGGCAAATGAATACAATTCTTATGGGATTTTTATTTATTTTGGGGAAAATTGAAATTATATCGAGTTATTCCCAATATCCAAGTTTTCAAAAATAAAATCACCCATGGATTTATGCTACCGAATGGCATGTAGAAACACAATCGAGTGCTACCTACAAATGCTGCGTAATATTCTGGCAGAGGCTAAATTGTGCAGAGTTATTCTGCCAATTTTGAGTCACTAATTTAAAACTTGCGTTATGAATAGTTGAGAATGTATTTTTTAAAACAGGAGGACGTTTTTGTTCATAACATTCCAGATAACAAAAACCTCTCTCATTTTTTCAAAATGTGTTTTGGTTTGAGAGATGTTGGATATAGAAGTGGCGCTGCGTACTCTGCACAGCGGTGCTGCCTAATTTCCTGTAGCGGTCACGGTTTTGATATTCGACTTGTTGGGAGGTTGCCACATGTCAAGGAGAGTTCGAATGGATTCTCAAGGATAAGTTAGATATCAAGGGACACCTGCACCTAAGATTTAGCTCCAACAAAGGCCTCATGCATGAGGTGGAAACAATTTATTAATGATTTCCAACAAATTCCTGAAAATCAACAGTTTGTTGGATTTTTGTCTCTTTGATTGTTGCCACCTATCTCCTTAAGGAATACAATGGAGGATATGGGATTCAACCTCCTAAGGTTATTTGGATGTTATTTTCTATTTAAGGAAGGAGATATCTCTTAGAGATGGTTGGATTCATGAGCAAGAGAGATGAGAGAGTTGTAGGAGGAACTTTGCCTCTGATCATTGTAACCCCGAGGGGCTTTTGTTTTTGTAAAAAATTATGTTATTGAAGGTTTATGATATATGTGTTATCAGATTGTATCTCTTGTTTTCTTTCCCAATTTTTCTTCTTACTTGAATGAATTGTACACCTTGAGGATCATGGTTGCCTTTGATTAATGGATTCTTGAGCATCTGAGGATATAATGTATTTTTCCTATTAGTCACTGTTTATATTCAAGTACCTTGAATTCATTTATGCAGATAGGATCTCTGCCTTATGTATGTTCTTCTTTGTGTTATATTTTTCTTCCTCTATTCAATAAACCTTTATCTGATATGCATATTGATTGCATTTAATGAGCAGGGTGTTTGCTTGACTCCATAGCCCAATGGTCCATCATTTATTTACAATAGCTTACTGTCCTTCCCCTTCCTTTTTTTCTTCTTCTTAATCCACAAAACCAATCAAGCATTTTTATTTCTATGTTACCAAGCTTACTCTCATTTGCAGTCTGGGAGTGACTCTTGGAGTGCTAACACCTTGGACCTCCTATTTTCCTTTCATAAGTTACATGCAAGATTTCCTCAATATGATCCACAGGCCGGAGATCCTCTACCTCTTCTTCATCGCTTTCCAATCCCTCTCTATCAACTATGGATCTATTCTTATTATTCATCTTATATTGGTAGGGTACTCCACAATGCGTCTTTCTAGCTGTTTCCATTATCTTATTTATTTGGTCTTCCTCCATCATGATTAGGTCCACGACCTCCGTCTTCTTTCCCTTATCCCTTTCTTCCTCCATTTCTCCATCACTTGTCAGTGCTTCCCCCCTTCCCCCATGCACATAGGGAAGTTTAGTTGTCTGATTCCATGGTCACCACACCGTTGTTATATAATAAAATATTGATTGAAGTATACAACGATCTAATATACCTACCTCTAGGTCCTTTTAGAAAACCCTTCTCTGTTGTGCTATAAGACTTTGTGGTATTTACTAAAAATTCGGTGACAAACCCTGCAACAATACGGTCTAACCAGAAATCTACTGCGCGCGTAAATTTGTTGTTAACTTGTTGTAACTGCGCAATCTCCACATGATTCCACTTCAACTGTCTGATTTGATTTGTTTGGTGGTTTTGTTTTAAAATCTATAGCCACTCATGCAACAAATGCAAGAAATCACAGAAAAATACCTCATGCAGGTCGTTAAAGATGTATTTGTCAAGATATTTGAATTGTGTTAACTTAGGGTTTATGTTATTCTTCTTCACAAACTCAAGTTCCTTTGTTTTCAACCATCTTTCAATCTCTGCCTTCGTTGGATTCCATGGCCTAAACATTAATTTTTATACCTTCATTATCTGTATGCTTCTTCTACAGATCTCATCCACTCAATCCCATGCAGTTCCAACCAGCAAAAAAACCATTTGTTTGTTGAATTATTTCTCTTCTACTTCTTGGGTTGACCCAGGTTCAGATTTGAACAGGTTTCTAACAAAACCCTCTAAAACTATTGACCCTCCTGGTAAACCAAAAGGAAACACAACACACAAAGTGCAATGTGTAGTCTTACCCGAGATATTTATATGGGTGACTGCCATTCTCAAGTTCCTATAGTCTAGGAATGAGTGGGGATATGGGATTGTATTTTATCCTCTTCAGGCCTTAAACTGATTATTCAATCTATTATTCCTAGGATTCATTCATCTGTTAAGACCACACATGCATTCTAATAGATATAACTTAACCAGTCACTCATCCATTCATAAAATAAATACTAATAGAAGGTAAATATTCAAGAAACATCACATATAACACATGTTTTACCATGGTTCACTCCCTCTTGTACTACGTCCACAAATATTTGGCTTCTATGCTCTTTTATTTAGATTTCTGCAAAATATGGCACTATGTGCACTACATCTTCCATCATATAATCATGAAAAGGTTCAATAACTTCAGTGAAGTAGACTATATCACACCAGGATCCTCAGCTTGTGATCTAACCCTCAAAATCTGGCCTACTTGGCTCTTCTACAGCTCAACAACTTACAAAAATATCATAACAATAACTGAACTACAATAGTCAAACTTAACTAATATTCAAGCAGAGCAGAACCCCCTGACCTACACCTCCTAAGTTCTTATTTGTATTACTATATAGGATTCTAGCCATCACAATATTTACCAAAACCCTAACACTAACATGGTTAGGTTTTCCTGCCTACACGCCTTGCATGTTTCTTCTCTTGCATGTTTCTTTTCCTCGCACGTGTTGCTTTTCCTACTAGCTATTCTTCTCCAAAATTAGGCATTTCCTTCCAAAATTGGGTCTTTCCTCAAAACAGGCCTGTGCCAAACAAAAACCAATTGGGATCCCACCAAAACTCCAATGGAGTAGGTGAAAAATGCATAATTACAGTTCAGATTTGCACCTAGTTAAAATATGAACAAAAGAATTAATAGACAATTTTCAAATAACCATAAATTTTTTCTCAAGACTTAGAATTAAGCATGGAAGAAGGCGTTGGAAAGGTATTGGAGAATAGAATATAATATTCACCTAGAAAATTGATCTGGGATGTCAATTTTACAAGAAATAAGAAGAAAGAATTCAGATGCATTATTGAACCAGAATTGTACACAATTTCATGAATTTGCTAAATTCTTAACCTAATAAGTTTTGTTGGCTACACATTTTGCAGAGTTAACAAAATTTAGATTAGATCAGGATCAATATAGAGTTTAGAATCATGGAATATATATAGGAGGCTTACAACCATGAAGATTATATCAGAGGGATGCATGTCAATATAGACAATAAAGGTACAAATTAAAATGGACATGGACAAGGCAAGGAAGAAAGAATGAACTTGGTAGAGACCATAAAAAGTTTACAAAATGATTTTCAAAGTTATAAGGTTGATAGTGAGAGGATTATGAAAGACAAGGAGAGACAAGAGGGCTTCAACATAAAGTTAATGTAGATCTTGGACAAAATAGAAAAGAATATGGATAAGGAGAATGCCTCAAGCAAATCAGGAAGTCACGGGTCTCATGATGAGAGGAGAAGAACAAGAAGTGTTTGAATACATCATCGTCACTCCCCAAGGCGTTCCACTAGGAGATGACATAGTAGTTCAATTCCATCCCCTGTTAGGAAACATAAGAAGAGGTCTGTGGTGGATGACCTACAAGGAGAAATGAAAAAAATCAAGCCTCCTAAATTTGATGGTGAACATAAGAAGGATGAGAATGCAGAGACATAGATGCTAGGCATGAGGAAGTAAGCTCAATTGCATAATTACTCTGCACATGGAGAATGAATAATTTCCATCTATCATCTCAAGGGAAAAGAATCAATGCGGTGGGACCAATTTGTGCAGGTGAAACACATTGATGAGAAGAATGTTACTTGGAGGGAATTCAAGAGGTATTTTCAAAATAAATACTTGACTAAGAGATACTATGACAAGAAAATGAAAGAGGTATTTGAACTCAATCTTGAGAGTATGACCATATATGAATATGAAATGAGGTTTTTAGAGCTGCTGAAGTATGTTTCTTTCATCAATGATGAACCAATTAAGATTCTAAGGTATTTGAGTGGGTTGCCATCATTTATCAGTGACAAGATACAATATGATGATCCCAAAACATTGGAGGAAACGATAAGGCTAGCTAAATTCCTTTATGATCAACATAAAGGAAGGCCAACTTTCCAAAACGCTTGGGAAGACAAGAAGAAAAAAAGATGGAATAGAGGAAGAAGGGGACTAAGACACCATTCTTCATAAATAATTCTCAGGAACAACCAACTTCTAGAGAACCCAGAAATAGTTGGTTTGCTACAACTATTTCCCATTCATGAGTGGAAATGGGAAGTTGTAAGAATGGATTCCATCACCAAACTTCCCAGAACAAACAAGCAGCATGATTCTATCATGGTAGTGGTGGATAAGCTTACTAAAGCTACCCATTTTATTCCAGTAAATCTCACTCACAAACAAGCCAACATTGTTGATATTTATATGAGATAAATTTCTTGACTACATGGTATACCCAAGACAATTGTGTCTGAAAGATATCTAAAATTTACATCAAATTTTTGGAAAGGATTATTCAAGGTATTTGGAACAATTTTGAATTTTAGCACAACTTATTATCTAGAGTCATATGGGAAAACAAAGAGGGTGAATCAAGTGATTGAGGATATGTTGAGGATGTATGTGATGGATAAAACATCAAAATGGGAAGAATACCTACACTTGGTATACTTTTCTTATAACAATGGGTACCAAGCATCTCTAAAGATGAGCCCATTTGAGGCACTTTATGGCAGAAGGTGCAACACACTAGTAAGTTGGGACAACCCAATAGATGGATTAGTGGTTGGGCTAGAATTACTCATGGAAATGGAAGAGAAAATGATGAAAATAAAACAAAATTTAAAGGTTTCCCAAGATAGGAATAAAATCTATGTTGAAAAAGGAAGAAATCACAGAGAATTTAAAGTGGGTGACCACATGTTCTTGAAAGTAAAGGACAAGATAAGTTCCCTAAAGTTGGGAAATTGTTCAAAGCTGGCAGTTCATTATTGCGGGCCATTTGAAATCCTAGAAAGAATTGGCCCTATAACACACATTCTTTGCTTACCCACATCAATGTGTATTCATAATGTATTCCATGAATCCTTGATTAAAAAGTATGTATGTGATGTTAATCATGTCATTGATTGGAATGTGATTCAGGTGGAGCAAGACGACGATTTTCAAGTGCATTTGGTGTGCATATTGGACTAGAAGATCATGAAGCTCCATAATCGAGCCATGGGGATAGTAAAGGTCCAATGGACCTGGTACTGTCTTGAGGATGCAACTTGGGAGCATGATGATGCTATGCAGGCAGAGTACCTGCATATTTTTGAAGACTTTTGAAAATTTTGAGTGTATATGTGTATATATTGCACTGAGGACACTGCATAAATAAGGGGGAGGGGAATGTAATACCCCTAGGCCGAACCCCAAATGTAAATGTACTTATGTACATAAGTTGGTGATTTGTTTGTATCAAGTCTTGGAATTAGTTTTGTATGCACATTCCATAATATAGAGTGCATATGTGCTACGCACTAAAAGAAGAAGTGCACACATCCTAAGATACAACACACATCAAATTGAGTGCGTGATCTTGAGGCTAGAGAGACTTTGTGTATATGTTTATATTTTTGAGGCTGGTGAGATTGGATACAAAAAGGATAGTATGTTTGTATTATAAATGTAAATCACACACAAATATTAATGAAAAAACATCACTGCGGAAGACCAACCATGTAAAAGAGTATGGGGGGGTAAACTCCACTAGATAGGGAAAGGGGGATAAAAGTTAAGGATAAGGGGATAATATAGGGAGATTAAACCAAAAGGAATATTATATTAATATTCCTTAAAGTATAAAGTATGGATAATTGTTTTATCCTAAGTTCTAAGGATGGGGACAAGTGGGCCCAAGGTAGTTCCCAACATGACAAGTGTCAAGTTGAGAACATGCATACATGTATTTTGGACTTTGTTCATTTTACATAATTCCATCATCATTCACCCACTCTTTCAACTTTCCTTTGTAGTTGGGAGATGGACTGAATAAGTGGGTTGTCAGGCCCATAGGATATTGAAGAGGCGGGTTGTTAGGCCCGTGAGCATTCTCTCTAGGTGAGAGAATTGTAGGGAATTGATTCCCAAAGGTGCTAAAATGCAGTTGCAGGGCTCTGAGACTTCCTTTCCGGCCTGTTGTTGAAGCCCCATAAGGGAAGTGGGGCAGTCAAGGGATTTTTGTGCAGAGAAGGGGCAAAATTCCTAGGGTGGGACATGCATGTGGGGAATGAGGGACTGTAGGATGTTAGTTTGAGTTGGAAATTGTGACTGAGTTTTCCTGCTATCTGAGATACCTTAAGCAGGTTAGGAATCCTTTACTGAGGTGGAGTTTAGTCCTAGCTTGGGGGTGAACCAATGCTGAGAGTTATGAGCAGTGCGATCTAAGCCTGAGAGGAACATGGAAGGTATGCACACAATTTGTGTTATTTTAATCAAAGATAAGTATCAATTTGTGTTAATTCATGTGCTTCATTAATATTTTTGCATTTGTTTTCATGGGTTTTTCCTGTGCTTGTTGCATATGTATTTATGTTATTATTTTGTATAAATATATGCATTTGCAGAGTATTTTTATAATTTAAATTCATATTAGAGTTCAAAATTTAAATGGCATAGCCCAACAGGTGGTTGGGGATGCTACAAGATTGGGAGTAGAAGTTGATGACTCAGTGGTCATTCAAAAGGTATTGAGCTATCTTCCTATGAGATTTGACTCTAAAATATCAACCCTAGAAGAAAGACAAGATCTTGGTACATTGAGCATGGATGAGCTACATGAATTATTTACATCCTATGAGATGAGAACATAATATGAGAACCCATTCACAAAAGAAGCATCTTTCAAGGAATCCAAGAAGATAAATAAGAAGCACAAGCAGAAGTCAAAACCAAGTTGCATCGACAATGATGATTCATATGAATATGAAGATATGGCTAACTTCATAAAGAAATTAAATAAAGGAACCATAAAGTATAAATGTATGCTTCCATTGAAATGTTTTAATTTTGGTGGTATTGGTCATTTTCCTTCTAAATGTCCTCACAGGAATAAAGATATTGATGAAGAAGAAGCTTCAAAAAGGGAAACTAAATGACAAAAAGGAAACAAGAGAAGAAACAAATTCTTTAAGAAAAGTTTCTACTCAAAGGAGGACAGTTCCTCATCAGATAAGGAGGATAATGATAATGGAAATGATTCATAAAGAGTACTCTTCATGGAAGTATAATATGATTTCGAATAAGAAGGTGAAGTCGATCTTAGAGAACAACTAATCATTGCATTAAAATAAATTAGGAAATAAAGGAAGAAAAAAAAGTCACTCAAGACAGAGTTAAAAATGAAAGAGGGATCTCAAAATTCCAACCCTCAAGAACTAGAGAAAATGATCATGAGTCTAAAAATTCAAATAGAAGAAGACAAAAGAATTGAGTAAATTCTTAGAAGTCGGTTAGAAGAAAAGGAGAAAATGATTGGAATCTTGGAAGCAGAAGTAGTCTCTTTAAGGAAAGATCTTCAGAAGAAATATATGCAACAGAAGAGCATCAAAATATTGTATCAAATAATCAACAATCAAATATCATCAGATGACAGATCCAAACTAGGATACAATCAATTACATAATGAGAAAGGGTCGAGCTCCAAGACAACAAAACAAGAAGAAGAACAAATAAGCTATGCATGGATTGTCAAGAAGGAAGAATGCAAACGCCCAAAGAATAACATTCTAGAAATAAAGAAGACTCAAGAAGACAAAATTAGAAGGAGTGAATAAAAGATAATATAATCTATTCCCAGGTATCAAAGATTATTTTATGGTCATCGTTTTAATTTTTCTAATTTTGGACATAAATTTGTAAACTGCATAACTTATTCCAAGAATAAAAGCACCAATGCAGGTTATCCTAGAAGATCTTATGAAGCATACAACATGAATCAATTTTTTTTGGTTCATTGAGCAATGAAGTAGAATGCTACAAATGTAGCAATTTTGGTCACATAGCAAAGAATTGTATATTGAATATTCCACTCAGGGAATCAAAATAAAACATTAGTAGTAAGATATCATAACCACAAGGGATATGGAAAAGAAAGAGAATCAATGCTAACTTTCTCTACAAGCCCAACATAGGAAAAGTGATTGGTATGTTGAAAGTGGTTGTTCAAATTATATGACAGGTGACAGGAATAGGTTTCTAACTCTAAAGAGAGAAAAATATGGATCAAATCCATTTGGAAACAATCATTCAACCAAAATTATAGGTAGAGGCACAGTTAATCTTGGAAGAAAATATGCCATGGAAGAAAATGTTCTACTAGTTGAAGATATGAAGCACAATTTGTTGAGTGTAAGTCAAATGTGTGATCAAGGAAACACACTTCAATTTGACTCAGAGAAATGTGAAATAAGGAAAGAAGGATCAGACAGGTTAGTAGCGACAACTATAAGGACTCTGGAAAACATATATGTTTTGAATGAAATTTGAAAGGAGATTTGTTTTTTAGGAAAGGAAAATTAAATTTGGACCTGAAACAAAAGCATCGGTCACATGAACTTTGACAATCTTGTCAAAATCAGTAAAAAGGAAGTAGTAAGAGAAATGCCTGAAATCTCAAAGCCAACGAATACTCTATGTAAGCATTGTCTACAGGGAAAACAGACCAGGACCAAGTTCAAATCAAAGGAGTACTCAACAACAAAACCATTGGAGATTGTACACATTGATCTATGTGGACCAAAAAGGATAAAGGGATTAAATGGTGAACAATACTTCATGCTACTAATTGATTACTACACAAGAATGGATGTTTTTTTCTTTCTTTTGAAGAATTAAGAGGCATTTGAGCACTTCAAGATATACAAAAAGATGGTTGAAACAGAGACAGAATTGAAAATAAAATGTCTGAGATCAAAAAATGGTGGAGCGTTTACATTGAAGTAATTCATGGATTTTTGTGGCGAATAGGGGATAACAAGGAAATTCTCAGCAACCAGGACACCTCAACAAAAAAAAGTTGTTGAAAGAAAGAACATGACAGTATAGGAAATGGCCAAAACGGTGTGAAATATTCCAAGTTGGGTGACATCTTTTGGGCATAGGAAGTACATACAACAATTCATATCTTGAATATAGGAATGCTCATAAGCAACAATGATAAGAATCCCTACGAGCTATGGAAAGGAAGACCGGAAAATGTGAATCATTTTAAAGTGTTTGGAAGCAAGTGCTACATCAAAATAGAATATGGTAGGATTGGAATGTTTGACTCCCGAGTTGACAAAGGCATATTTGTCAGGTACTCAAGAAAAAACAAGGCATACAAGTGTTTCAATATGAGACTCGAGAGAATAGTGGAAAGCATAAATGTAAATATTGACGAGAAAAGTGTATGAAAGATCAAAGAAGAGAGAAGAGACTCAACAGATCAGGAAGGAGAAGATGAATTGAAAGAAGAAGATGAATTGAAATAAGAGGAAGAGTAGCCAGAAGGAGTGAAAAAGGAAGATAACCAACAAAATATTAAGATATCTCCCAAAACTCCTAGCAGGAGAATACATAAAAATCATCCACCATAACAAATCATTGGGAATATAGATGCAGGAGTTGAAACAAAAAGAAAATTATGCTCACCAGAACAAAGGCATCTAGCACTGTTTTCCACAGTTGAACCTAGTAGTTTTGAAGAATCCAACACAGATGAAAAATTGATCAAAGCTATGGAAGAATAATTGGATCAGATAGAGAAGAATGAAACATGGGAACTTGTTCCAAGGCCTAAAGATAAGAATGCGATTGGTACAAAATGGGTATTCAGAAACAAGTTGAACGATTATGGACAAGTAACCAGGAATAAAGAAAGGTTAGTATGCAAGGGATATGCTCAGGTTGAATGAATAGATTTTGAAGAAACATTTTCCCCAGTTGCCAGAATGGAAGCAGTCAGGTTGATATTGGCTTATGCATTCTTGAAGAGACTCAAATTATATTATATGGATGTAAAATCAACTTTCTTAAATGGAGAACTAGAAGAAGAAGTCTACATAGATCAACCGAAAGGATTTATATTGTCAGAAAGGGAAGATTATGTTTGCAGATTGAGGAAGGAACTATATGGACTCAAAAAATCCCCCAATGCATGGTATTAAAGGCTGGACATGTATCTACAAAAACAAGGGTTCAGGAAAGGCAATGAATACAACAATATCTACATAAAGGTAAATCAAAATAATTTGTTGATAATTGAAGTTTACGTTGATGACATTATTTTTGGAAGTATTGATGAAAGTATGAGTCTGAAATTTGCCAAAGACATGCATAATGAATTCAAAAAGTCATTACTTGGTGAGTTGTCTTTCTTTTTGGGAGTCTGCATATGTTAGGTAGATACATGTATTTTCATCTCCTATACCAACTATATCAAAGAAATGTTGAAGAAATTTGGAATGGTAGATTGCAAGACCGTAAGTACTCCCATGCAGACCAGTTGTAAATATAGAAAATATGATATATCCAAATATGTATATTAGAGACTCTACATATCGATGATTGGCAGTTTACTCTATGTGACCACATCAAGACCGGATGTGATGCAAGCCGTTGGACAGGTGGAAATATTGCAAGAAACACTGAAGGAAACACATGTTATGGCAATAAAGAGAATACTTAGATATCTCGAAGGAACATAAGACTATGGATTATGGTATCCAAAAGGGAATGATATATCTCTAGTTGCATACACATATGTAGATTGGGCAGGAAGTGTTGATGATAGAAGAAGTAAAAGTGGAGAAGCCTTCTACTTGGTTGATTGTCTTGTGTCTTGGTTGACAAAAAAATAGTCTTCAGTATCATTGTCCACAACAAAATCATGGTATATTGCAACAACAACATGTTGTACACAGGTTCTCTAGATGAAGAAAAAATTGTAGGACATACAGGTAGAATATGACGAGCCTATTCTAATATTCTATGATAATATCAGTGCTATAAGTATCTCTAAGAATCCAGTGATGCATTCCAAGAAGAAACACATTTCGATCAAATTTCACTTTCTATGGGAATAGGTTACAGAGAAAAACATCAAGGTAGAGTATGTTGGTACAATAGAGTAGATTGCAGATATATTCACCAAACCTCTTCTGAGGGAGACTTTTGAGTATCTTTGACAGAAACTTGGAGAATTTTCATGCCCACATTGAATGGTTTTCAAAATAACTGAATGCTTTTTGAATGATTTTTATCATATATGTACACGAGGAAGCACCATGAAGAGAAACATCATTAGAGATCAAAGGCTTACTGACAGGGAAGCAACCCCAAGGATAATTCATCCTTTTTCATTGATGTCAAATGGGGAGAGAAAAATAGAGGCATGGAAGATAAGAGGCATGAAGACAGGGGGAGCCAACATGAGCATGAGTTTTTCCATTGTTGTGTCTAAGGGTTTCCATCAATGCCAAAGGGGGAGATTGTTGAAAGATTAATTAATTATAGAAAAAGATTAATTAATTATTGTAGGGATAATTAGTTATTGAGATTGGTTGTCATTGATGTCAACCCTTGAGAAAATTTTCATGTCGAATTAAAGTGGCAGTAAACAGAAGATAATTAATTATTGCAGGGATAATTAATTATTCGAGGGATAATTAATTATTGCATGTGAGTTGCATGTGAGGTGCATGCCATGATGAGTTTCATGGTAGTTTCATTTCATTAAGAAATTTATCTTTATAACATAGAGAAGAGTCCATTTCAAATCACTTATGTGTATTCACTTCTGAGAATACAGACTAAGGATCTGAGATAGTGAGTCAAAGATAGAGAAGTCAAGTAAAGCAAGGGGTTTGTGGGATTCTAAAGTACGAATACCGGGTTTCATACATGAATTCCTTGAGTATATCTGTGGGTTTTAGGAGGAAAATCATGAAAATCCATAGGTTGTAGTGAGGAAAAGCGCGGATACCCACGGGAAGACAATACACACAATCAAGGACATGTGAGGAAAAATCCAAGAATATTAGGGATCTGGAACTCAGTTCAGCTTCAGGGAAAAAGTATGTCTTCCTAAGTGTGTTAGGGAGTTATTATGAAGAAATCATGAATAGGTATGTCTTAGTGAGTTATAAGCACTTGATTAGAATAAATCTTTTGTGGATTTTGGTATGAGGTATCTGTGGTTACAGTCTTGATGAGATATTGATATCAATAGCAGCAACATAAGTATTAGGAACTGTTATCCCCGCTTTTTAGGGATAACTAGGAGATCATGTCTCGAGGCCCACAGTTCCTAGACATGGAGTACCAAGAGTAGGATTGACCTGAGCATGGCCCTGGAGGGACCATCCTTTTCTTCTTCCATCAACATTATCTTGTCAACAACAACAACATCCATCACCATTGGCTTGGTCTTGTATCAGAAGAGGTTCTTTCTCCATGAGGTAATTGGTCCAGGTATCATGGTATGTGTCACTTTTGATCATTAAAAACTTTAAATATATGCATCTAATTCCTTTTATCTCTAACAACTTCTTGGATCTTACATTTTCCCACTTGACCATGCTTGGGGTAATTGAAAGGGTGCCCTAGCAAGCCTATGCCCATAGGTTTTGGTTTGCCACTAGGGAATTTCTGAAAATCCATCGTCTGCTCCCATCATAGCACCACTATTTCATCTTATCTCCCGCTCATTTATCCCATTCCATTTGTTTGGGCATTGGGTTGACCTATTTGCAGGGTTGCATCTTATCTCGTGGGAAGAAGGGGCTAAAGGCCTAGAAGGTAAAATAAGCTGGTAAAAGACAAAAGCCTAGAAATAAAACCTCGAGATGCTTTGCCTAGGGATCCTTGAGAAGGCAATAAAAGGCCACTCAACAAGAAACAATAGGGAACCGAAAAATAACAAAACAAGACCTGATCATAGGATAGGGGGTCTCATCACTAGCCAGCCTATTAGGTCCATGGGTACCTAGCAGTATGACATTGCCACCATTTGGTTACCATGCCAGGGCAGTGACTTTTGGTTGCATGGCCAAGGGAAAGAGGCTCTCATCACGAGACAACCTTCTCATCTCTGTAAAAGTACTTGTGGGTAACACTGTTAGCTCTGGTCACCATGCCAAGGCAATTTCCCCTAGTTAGTTCTTGAATAAAAAGAAAAAGAAGAAGAAAAGAAAATAAAATGATAAAGCAAGAAAAGAAATAAAGACAAGAATGGGCTTGGAAAAAATGCATCCATGACAGGTACAACTCGCCTTCTACAAAGGCACCCAGAGGTAAAATTTATGCATCCTTAGCCCACACTGCACCCACATGTTTGGACATCCCCTAGCCACATTACCTTACTTACATGGCTTGGATGAGATCTTCCTGGAAACTTTCCTTTTCTTGTGGACACTAGCCCAATAGGACGCCTTGGCCTTTTCTCCAATCTTGTATTGTAGGTTTTTGTAATGTCTTGGAGCTATTGATGATGTATTAAGGGTTTTATGCATATGTTTAATAATATTGATGATGAAATGTGATTGACATTGCTATGATCCCTGTGACTGATGATCCCATGGAGGGCGTAACGTTTGATGTGTAGGACCATACCCGACAAACAAGTACCATTTGGACCAGTACACATGGGGAGATGACCAGTTTGGACTTCCATGGGGCTAAAGAGCCCACTAGATGGATGTTGAGACCCCATCAGGGGGTAGAGATAGGATGGATATGGATTAGGGCCTTTGCACCGGAGATGAAGAGGACGATCCATCAAGGGAACTTTGGTTGAGATGAACCTAGGGGGATTGACCCACTTGCAGTGGACCATTGGCTCTAGATGACCCAGGATGTCACCAGGAGGCTTATGACATCATCATGAGCATATGGTAGATGGACATGGTGGTTGGCACATGTGGCAGTTTGGAAGAGCCCAAGGAGGGCTAACGTTTTGCTTCTGGATGCTGCACTGGCCCTAGATAGGGCTGACTTCTCCCTTAGAGGGGCTTGAAATCTCACCTTTTTCTTTATTAGGGATTTTACTTAGAATTTAATGTAAAAACAATATGATTTTGACATTATGGCCTTGTCAGCCTTTTTATGACCTAAAAAGTAAAATTAGGTCATTGATACACTATATATTGAGGGTTTTGACTCTCATTTTTATCATCATATTTCACTCACCACTTTGTGAGGTCTGAAATTTGTGCCCTACTTTAGGATTTTGGCTGATTTAGTGAGGCACACTTGTTGAAGGAAGATTCTCTTGGCATTTTTTTGGCATTTCTCTTGATGGAAGGTGTTACAACTAGGGTTTGCTATGATGTTTCTTGGTGAAATGTAAGTGAAATTCTGCAAAACTTCTTGATTGAATCGTTGTATTGTTATTACTTGCATTTATTATTATAAATTTTTTGCATAAACCCTAGGTGACAAGCACACATAATTGGTCCTTGTCTCATGTCCCCGTCAAGATTTCTAGCCATTTGGTTTGCTTAAGTGAGATAGAGCCTTGCTAGAGAAACACTCTGTACTTTCATGCTGAAGAGGATTGAGCCTAGTCTTAGCTACACTCTTTTTCCCCCTCTTCATAAGCTAGCCGTACTTTCCAGAGCTCAAGAAGGAGGAGATGTCCCGGGCCTAGGTTATATACACTTAGGGCTATTTTCTTCTAGGGTTTGATGTTAGAGCCTTGTTGTAGCAACAATCTCCCTCATTTGAATCTCCTGTCTTGAATTTATATTTCATGGTAGCCTATTTTTCCATCTAAGGAAGGAGGAGAGGGCACGAGGCCTTGCCATAGAAACACCGTAGTGAGCCTCTCTCCCCTAGGGTTTTGTCTCTAAGGCCTTGCCATAGCAACACTTCAGAGCTCTTCCTTCCAGTCCTTATCCATCCTCCTTCAACTCCTGCGTCCTTCATTATTGACTCCATTTAACCCTAAAGGTATTGATCTAAGACCTCAAACATTGAAATAGAACCTAATCTAAAAACTTTTAATACCTTTGAATTGAAACCCTAACTACACTAACCCTAGCTCTAGCTAACTCTACTAACCCTAGTTGCTGATGTCATCATTGGTTATTTCATCTTTAATGCAACAACATTTTGTTAAAGAGAAATTGAATGATGGTTTGAGCATTGATTAAATAAAGTGTTGATTCGTTATATTGAATGCTACATTGTTCCAGTATTTATTGGTGAAGTGACATTAATTTCATTGTTATATTGATAAACATTGACTTCGTCAACATTTATTGCTATATTGCTTATATATTTATCAGATAGTCTTATGAAGTACTAACCCATTGAATAACATGTACGTATCAGTTTGTTGTTGCTTTGTTCCAAGCAGGTATATCTCCTTGGGGGGTTTTACTTCTTGATTGGCCTTTGGATGGACTATCTGTTTGGGTGGTGACTTGTGAAGGGAGAAAACTTATATTTGTCCTATTTATCCTTGCCTCTTCAAAACCCCAGGTCACCGGGGACGTCTCCCCTGGGCCTAACCTCCCTAAAGAGAAAGATCCTTCCCATCGTGGTGACATTGGGTGGGAAACGTTCCTGTTTCACTAGTTTGACCTACAAAACTCAAGCCTTCTATCCTTTCTACAAACTGTGCGATAACATTTTGGCATCGTTGCCAGGGAACACTGAGTCAATTCTCCTAAAACGACAAAACTTTTCGGTAAGCCTTGCCTCAGAGCCTTATATTACAAGCTTACCTGGCGACTCCACTAGGGTGTTTTCCCTTTCTTTGATGATTTCAATCAAATCATTTGGCGACTCCACAAATAGCTAATGACGACCCGTAGTGGCCATAAGTATATACTTTCATCTACTACTTTGACCTCCAAAAATCCTGTCAACCCTATAAGTTCTCCCAAGTGGTCTCATAAAGAACTCTTTGGCCCTTTAAGCTTACCTAACACCCAAGGGGGGTTACATGATCTACCAAAGAAGGTCAAGTCCTGGATGCCTAAGTTTTCAGGGAAAGATTGATCCTATGGAAACTCTCATTAGACCGACTTCTGTGATGCATTCCAGTTTCACCAGTCCGGACAAGAACACCCCGATGTCTTTTTAAGGCTATTTGTGTGCTCACTCACTGGAAGTGCCAGAAGATGGATTAACAAACTCCCGAAAGGAAGCATCAAAACCCCTAAAGATCTTGAACAAGCCTTCAAGAAAGATTGGTGTGAAAAAGAAAGCATGGATTCCCTTTACTCACAATACACTGATATTTGCAAAGCCTGTAGTGAGGGAATTGGGGATTTCAATGATAGGTTCAACCTTCTCCTCAAGAAGATCAGGCCTAGTTTCTCAGAAGAAGCTATCCTCCAACACTACTTGAACTCGTTGGAAGGAGTTTTGCAGTTTACTCTCAAAGATCGGTCACCCTCGACTCTAGAATATGCACAAGATTTTGCTTGCCAGATTGAGAAGAACCTTGAATTCGAAGACTACATCCATCAAGTCAATCTCTCATACAATAATGACCCTTGGGAATCTAGTGACAAGGATATCATCGAAGTTGAACCCAAGTTCCCATAAATTCTTAAGGTAAAACTCATGCCTCCCAAAAGGAAATGGAACACAACTTTCTCAAACATCAACAATGTCTTAAACGTCTCAAGACAACATGAACCATCCAAGGATTTGGTCATGGCCACTCATAAAAAACCTAACTTTGAAGATTCCTTGTTTATCTTGAACACACCAATGTTAGAAAATCAAGATATGAGTGAACCCAGATTTGAGTATTTTGACCAAACCAATAGGGATCCGGAAACCAGGTCTGAAGACCCTCGAGTGCATAATGGAACCAACTTAGACACTAGTATGTCCTGTATCTTGCAAAGGGTTAAAAGAATTCGCAAAATCGTTCATTTTTTGACAAAGCAAGACTCGGATGACCAATTATCTTTTGAGGGGGCTCCCACACTATTACAAACTGGTTAGTTTGAGCAAGATGAGAAAACACCCTCTTCATCATTAATAGATGATGTTCGACTTAGTGATCACAAATCGATGGATCCATACTTGTTTCGAGATTGCCCCACTTTTCCCTTGACAAAAGAAGACACAGATTGGGGTGATTATCCAAACGATGCCTCTAATACCTTTGAAGATTCAGATGAAGATGGATATCCAGTACAAAGAGTAAGTAATATCGTTGAGTGGAATGAAGATGTTTTCAAAGACATATAAGTTCCAAGCACCGTCATTGTGGATGAAAACCCTTGGTGTTTTCAATGCAGTGAAGCACATTGGGAACATGAGTATCCTTATAGTAATGGTGGCCATCAACAAGTAAACAATATAGACCACATCATAGAAGGCCCTCAAATAAATATCATTGCTGGAGAGCATCAAGAGGCCATGAAAGAAGTAGCGAGGTCAGCCATAATGGCGGTAATAAACAAACTAGACCAGGAATAAAAATAAAATCTCAAGAAACAATATTTCCAGGTGTATAAAAGAAAGAAGTTGAACCAACCTACCGCTGACCAAACAAAAAACCCACCTTTGGATGTAATCTTTCGTAAAACATCCGAGACAGAAAGGGTTAACCTAAACTTTGAACTTGAAGGGGCATTATCCAAGATGTTTGTAACCATCCTTTTGAGAGAAGTCATCAAGGTACCATATGTCAAAGAGAGATTTGACAACTTTTTCCAAGGATCAAATGGACCATTGAAAGATGGAACTATCGGTCGTCTCCAGAATGTACCTGTGATTACAACTCATGTGCAAGAGCCTAGTGATTCTCTCAAAGATGACAAAGTACTTGTGGGTAACACTGTTAGCTCTGGTCACCATGCCAAGGCAGTTTCCCCTGGTTATTTCTTGAATAAAAAGAAAAAGAAGAAGAAAAGAAAATAAAAGAATAAAGCAAGAAAAGAAATAAAGACAAGAATGGGCTTGGAAAAAATGCATCCATGATAGGTACAAATTGCCTTCTACAAAGGCACCCAGAGGTAACATTTTTGCATCCTCAACCCTCACTGCACCCACATGTTTGGACATCCCCTAGCCACATCACCTTACTTACATGGCTTGGATGAGATCTTCCTGGAAACTTTCCTTTTCTTGTGGACACTAGCCCAATAGGACGACTTGGCCTTTTCTCTAATATTGTATTGTAGGCTTTTGTAATGTCTTGGAGCTATTGATGATGTATTAAGGGTTTTATGCATATTTTTAATAATATTGATGATGAAATGTGATTGACATTTCTATGATCCCTGTGACTGATGAGACCATGGAGGGTGTAAATTTTGATGTGTAGGACCATGCCCGACGGACAGGTACCATTTGGACCAGTACACATGGGGAGATGACCAGTTCAAACCTCCATGGGGTGGAAGAGCCCACCAGATGGTTGCTGAGACCCCATCAGGGGGCAGGGACAATATGGAGATGGATCAGGGCCTTTGCACCGGAGATGAAGAGGACATTCCATCAGGGGTACTTTGGCTGAGCTGGACCTAGGGGGATTGACCCACTTGTAGTGGAACATTGGCTCCATATGACCCAGGACTTCACCAGGAGGCTTATGACATCACCATGAGAATATGGTAGATGGACAGGGTGGTTGGAACGTGTGGCAGTTTGGAAGAGCCTAAGGAGGGATAACGTTTTGCTTCTGGATGCTGCACTGGCCCTAGAAAGGGCTAATGTCTCCCTCAGAGGGGCTTGACGTCTTACCTTTTTCTTGATTAGGGATTTTACTTAGCATTTAATGTAAAAACAATATGATTTTGACATTATGGCCTTGTCGGCCTTTTTATGACCTAAAAAGTAAAATTAGGTCATTGATACACTATATATTGAGGGATTTGACTCTCATTTTTATCATCTTTCACTCACCACTTGGTGAGGTCTGAAATTTGCGCCCTACTTTAGGGTTTTGGCTGATTTAGTGAGGCAAACTTGTTGAATGAAGATTCTCTTGGCATTTTTTTGGCATTTCTCTTGATGGAAGGTGTTACAACTAGGGTTTGCTATGATGTTTCTTGGTGAAATGTAAGTGAAATTCTGCAAAACTTCTTGATTTAATTTTTGTATTGTTATTACTTGCATTTATTATTATAAATTTGCTGCATAAACCCTAGTTGACAAGCACAGATAATTGGTCCTTGTCTCATGTCCCTGTCAATATTTCTCGCCATTTGGTTTGCTGAAGTGAGATAGAGCCTTGCCATAGCAACATTCTACTCTTTCATGCTGAAGAGGATTGAGCCTAGCCTTAACTACACTCTTTTTTCCCCTCTTCATATGCTAGCCATACGTTCCAGAGCTCAAGAAGGAGGAGACATCCCAGGACTAGGTTATCTACACTTAGGGTCATTTTCTTCTAGGGTTTGATGACAGAGCCTTGCTGTAGCAACAATCTCCCTCATTTGACTCTCCTGTCTTGAATTTGTCTTTCATGCTAGCCTATTTTTCCATCTAAGGAAGGAGGAGAGAGCACGAGACCTTTCCATAGCAACACCAGAGTGAGCCTCTCTCCCCTAGGGTTTTGTCTCTGAGGCCCTACCATAGAAACACTTCATATCTCTTCCCTCCAGTCCTTAGCCGTCCTCCTTCAACTCTTGCGTCCTTCATTATTGACTCCATTTAACCCTAAAGGCACTGATCTAAGAATTCAAACGTTGAAGTAGAACCTGATCTAAACAATTTTAATACCTTTGAATTGAAACCCTAACTACACTAACCCTAGCTCTATCTAACCCTACTAACCCTAGTTGCTGACATCATCATTGGTTATTTCATCTTTAATGCAGCAAAATTTTGTTTTAAAGAGAAATTGAATGATGGTTTGAGCATTGATTAAATAAAGTGTTGATTGGTTATATTGAATGCTACATCGTTCCAGTATTTATTGGTGAAGTGACATAAATTTCATTTTTATATTGATAAACATTGACTTCGTCAACATTTATTGCTATATTGCTTATATATTTATCAGATAGTTTTATGAAGTACTAACCCATTGAATAGCTTGTATGTATCAGTTTGTTGTTGCTTTGTTCCAGGAAGGTATATCTCCTTGGGGGGTTTTACTTCTTGATTGGCCTTTGTCCGGACTATCTGTTTGGGTGGTGACTTGTGAAGGGGGAAAACTTATATTTGTCCTGTTTATCCTTGCCTCTTCAAAACCCTAGGTTACCGGGGACGTCTCCCCTGGGCCTTACCTCCCTAAAGAGAAAGAGCCTTCCCATTGTGGTGACATTGGGTGGGAAAGGTTCATGTTTCGCTAGTTTGACCTACAAAACTCAAGCTTTCTATCCTTGCTACAAACTGTGCGATAACAGGAACAACAACAACAAAATTTTATCAATTAAAGTAGTAGAGGTAGTGACAATTTTGTTTACATCTATATTTCAGGGAGGTTGGATGGGGCAAGGAAAGGGTGTTGTAGCCTCCTTCCAGTTGGAGATGGAAAATTAGGGAGTTGGAACTTACTTCAAGTTGCATCCTATAAATAGGGGGTTGGAGCCTCCTTCCAGTTGTAGCTGAAAAAATAGGAAGTTGGTGCTTCCAATGAATGTACTCTTTGACAAATAAGAAAAACATTTTGTGGTTTTTTTCCCGCATTGGGTTTCCATGTAAAAATTCATTGTATTATGTTTATGTGTTGTTTATGCATTGATTTATGGTAGTGATGCTATATTGGATGTTGATTGAATATCATTGAAAAGTTATATTTTGGTTAAATAAAGAAAAGTACTAATACTGATTCACCCCACCACCCGCCCCCCCCCTTCCCCCCCTCTTAGTTTTCCAACATATCCTCCTAGGAGATATCACATATCCTAGAATCCTCCTTGACTCATGACACTTTTCTGTCATTCCTAGAAGATGTCTCTATCCTACTTGAATATGAGGGGGAACTCCCTATAAATGATTATCTCTCCATATGATCCAACTAACTCTCTCTAAGAACATGCTCACTCTGAGTCTGCATGCTCCCTCTAGAACTTGAATCCCTCTGAGTCTGTACAATCTCCAGATCCATCTGTTCCATCTGCACATACTGACCTCCTCTAAAGTTTGAACTCCTATGATTTGTCCTGGGAGGCTACTCCTCCCTACTAGATCTTGAGGGATGACTCCCTCTAAACTTTGGCTCCCTCTAAGATGGTATTTGGTGGGGCCACCTTCCTCACCATTGGTGGATCCATTTGCTTCTCCTCATGATGTGGCTCATCAATTCCATATAACTCAATAATATATGAGGTTGTTTTTCTCTCCCAAAAGGTACCACGGGGTGTTGCATGCCTCTCTGCATGCTTCAAAGTCTCACAAAGCCATGTTCGTCTCTTCCTGGTCACTATAAAATCTCTAGCTATATCAATTTGATTAGTTGGATCTACTGACTCCTCCTGATAGTTTGAAGGGTGTAAAAATGGATTGTACGAGCATCCTTCAGAGCCTTCTGCTCTTCACTATCAATATCCATATGATACAGTCTCTATCCCACAAAAGTATCCTACTTTCCAGAAGGTTCTAACTTCATACTCTTCTACTTCTATACATGAATGTATACTATCATGCACACAAATCTATGTCTAAATAGTCTACTCCATGTCTCAAACTAGAGACCATCTAATATGTTTCCTCCTTCAATCGTCACTATATCTCCCTCTCAGAGCTATCACCTATGACATGCCCGGAAAAAGAGAAATAACAAGGGAAAAAAAACATACAAGAACAACATTCTTATGATAAGGAAATTGGAACAAGAACATAAACAAGAACATGAACAATATTCACTATAGCTCCCTCTTAGAGCTATCACTTGTGACCTTCCCGGAACAAGAACAAGAATGAGAAACAAGAAAAACACTTTTCTAGTGTTGTGACCAATTATTTCTCCATGCTAACCTTTTCGGAACAATAATAAGAGTAATAACAAGAACAACACTTATCCAGTGTTGTTACCAATCATTCCTTCATGGTAACTTGCCCAGAAAAAAACAAGAACATCTCCATGGTAACCTCCATGGAATTTATAGGGTAACCTTCTTGGGACAAAGACAAACAACCAAGAACATCTCCTATAAGAGATAAATTTCATCTTGTAAATAAGTGCATCATCAGTACTAAACGGTGAGCATTTACATAATGGTAATCATACCATTTGATAGAAAAATTACTCATCAGTAGTATAACTCTAAAGAGTGTTGTTTGAGTTACAACATTTACTTAAGATGTAGAAATATAAAATATCAAACTTGATATGCAAACCTAGAGTCTTCTTGTTGTTGTTCCATTTGATTTGGAGTTGTCATATATTGTAGGAGACATCACCACTATTTTCTCCAAATCTTGGTATTCCTCTGAGTTCACTAGATCTAAGATCCCTTTGGATCTACTTTCATTTCTTGGACAAATGTCCTTTTTCCAAGTGTACATTTCTTGCAAACACCCTCATGATATAAATTATATACAAGTGCATACCTATGAAATTTGTAGCACCATCCAACTTGTATTTTTATTTGAGATAGTACGTCATCTCAACAAGAAGAAGTTAGAAATCCTAATCAAAAGGTTCAATTTCAGGAAAATGTCGATAAGCTTGAAAACCCTAAAATTTTAACTTTGATGGATTGATAGTATGAAAAGTGCAGTAGGTGAACTAGGGCAAGGCAAGTTGTTCTATGCTAAAATTCTTCCCAACTCAGCCCAATAATTTTCTTAGCGAGCTTTAAAAAATGTTGTTGCAACTGTTGTAGTGAGTTTTAGGGTAAAATTTCAACTTTCACCAACCAACAGTCTGAGAGGTGTAGTGAATGCACTGGATTAAGGAAATTTGATGTTGGAATAATGAGAGGGGGTGGTGAATCAGTATGAGCACTTTGATACTTTTAAACACAATACATATTATTCAACTTTATCAACAATATTCAACAATATATCATCAATGTATCATCTATGAATGCATTCAATATATCATGAGCATATAATAAAAAAAAAAATCACATCAAATACATAGTACACCAATATTTACGTGGAAAACCAAATGGGACAAAACCATAGAATTATTTCTTATATATACAAATAATTCATTCATAGAAACTACCAACTTCCAAATTCTCCAGCTGCAACTAGAAGGAGGATACAACCCCCTATTTACAGTATCCAACCTGAAGGAATCTACAACTCCATGAATTTTTTGGATCCAACTAGAAGGAGGATACAACCCACTGATTTTCAGGCTCCAACCTGAAGGAAGCTCCAACTCCCTGATTCTCCAACACCAACCAGAAGGAGGATAAAACCCCCTTTCCTCACCCCATCCAACCGCCTTGAAATATAAGTGTAGACTAGTTTTAACTACCACAATCACTTCCATTGTCACATCAACCTGTCCAACCTATCACTATCACTGATACTCATCCAGATCCTCTCACATGGATCACATACCAAGGACACCTCTCAACTATATGTTCAACATCACCAACACATGCATCTACCAAGTATGTACCAAACCATCAACCTGTATCACAACATGTGCATCAACCATGCACCAACATCTATACCATATCATGTATCACACATGCATCAAACATGTACCATACCATATACTGTGTGCCAACCATACACATTAATCATGTACATCAATCACCATACCAAGTACCAATCCCGTACCATACCATGTATCAACCAGGTACATCAATCACCATACCATGTATCAATATTATACCATAACATGTACCATACAATGTGCGAACCATGTGCTAACCATGCACATCAATCATGTACATCAACCATGTACAAACCAAATACCAAGATCACCAACAATTTCCTCAACCATATACCATATTAAGAAGTACCTCAAGCATGTGATACCAAACCAGATACTAAACACTGAATAATTCATTTCTAACCATGTATCATGCCATCAACCAAGTGTACCATATCACATACCATTACCGACAAGATATGCCTCAAGCATGTTCCACAATGTCACCAAGATGAAACCTCATAACAAATAGAATAACATACCTTTTACATATGTAATTGACATGTTGCCTCTAAACCGATTGCACATACCTGTAAATTAAAATCACACCTCAATAACATGGCACAAGAATGATTTCTCCACTTTTGTCTTGTTCTCATGGGACGAAGACTCCCTGTCACATGGGGCCTCATGTGACATCCTCTATGCAACCTATGGAAATGACTCACGTGACACTTACTATCTAACTCATGTGGATGACCCTAATTAGAGTTTCCTCAGATTTTGCCGCTCTCCTCTGTAGTCTCGAAAATATTTCACTTATCACGCTTCGGTACCTCAGAATTCTCTATTGCAAACTAACCAAAAGATCACAATACTAGACCATAACATTCACAATATAGATATTTAATGTAAGTGTGTGAGTGTACTTTTTAATGACTCCTTGATGGCTATTTATACTTTTTTAAGGTAACCTCTTCCCTTAAACTTAGGGATTCTAGATATTTCTCGTTACAACCACTTTGCCCTTTCATTCATTGACTGATAACCAACTAGGGATTCTTGACCATTCTTCATGGCTTCCAACTTCACAAGGCCATATCTCCCTAACCGTGAGGAGCCACATGGCATACCACATATCACCAGAAATGAAACGACAAGGAATATCCATATAAGAGTGTCTTATCGTCAATTTCAATGTCCTTCGTGTCCACATTTCTCAACCAACTTTGGGTACTGTAACCATGCCTCTGGGGATTCATGTAGACTTCATCAAATGCACCCATCACATCTGCTGACATCAACCACTCCATAAATGACCACTAAATCACCATCATTTTCAACCATATATCTAGGGCTTATGGACTTCTCCAAGGGTTGACATCAATGACAATCAACTTTCAAAACCAATTTTCCAACAATTTCCAAAAATCAACATTGATATTAACAATGATGTCAACACTGATGCTCCAACACTGATGCTCCCCCTACGACCATTGTTCCTCATCAATATTTCTCATTCCCCCCCTTTAACATTAATTGCAAAGGGTCTATCTCCTTGGGGTTTCTCCCCATGTTTTCATGCATTTGTTCTCTCTCTCTTTGTTTCCATGCCTTTGTTCTTTTTCTTCACATGTTTTTTTCCTTGTGTTCCTCTTCTATTTTGATAGAAAATAGTGACTCCCCTTGAACGTATACCCACATTTGAATATTTCTCTTCTAATCTTTCTCTTTCTCTCCCTTTGACATCATGGGAAAAAGGATAACTCCCCCTGTTGGTATGTCTCCCCCTGTCTACATGCTTCTAATCTTTATTTCCTAATATCTTTCTCTGACGATTTCTCTCCCTTTGAATTCTCTGCAATACATCGTGTAGATCAATGTAGGTATACCTATAAATGTTTCATTTCCTCTCTTCCAGTGCTTTTCTAATTTTCCATTGGTCATTCCTCTTGTAACTCTCTGAGATATATAAAAATGATCCATTAATTACTTGATTTCTTCATTCAGTTGTCATGTTCACTTGATGATATTGTTGAGTGATTTTCTTCTGATGATTTAGCTTATGTGACGATTTATGTTTCTGTGTTTTGTTGTGTCTTTCACTTCTTTCCTTTCTGTGACCAACTGATTCCAAT
Source organism: Picea engelmannii (assembly GCA_009831015.1). Taxonomy (NCBI): domain Eukaryota; kingdom Viridiplantae; phylum Streptophyta; class Pinopsida; order Pinales; family Pinaceae; genus Picea; species Picea engelmannii. The sequence continues at coordinate 622,409 of ML777178.1, forward strand.
GATTCCAATTGTAAAAACACGACTATGCATATTCTCTAAACCATGTTTTTTGTACCTTCTAAGTATATATCTCTATTCATATGTCGTAAACTATCCACACCTTTGCTACTCAATCATCAATGCTACTGGTCATCATATACTCTTGTTTCTTCAAACTGAATCAAATGTGTCCACTAGTATTCTCTATTTGTAAATCAAAATCTGCATGTCTGGACCAAACTATATTGAATATATCCCTCCCTGAATACATACATCGAATACAATCATAAAATTCTTCCTGTGTAACTGCCAACTGATATCTGTGTGGGAACAATACTTCTCAACTGATCAATATGTCACATTGTACTTCTGCTATCTGACTCTACAAATACTTAAACCTACTCAAAGGATGGTTCTCTGGTTTGTAGTAGCTACTACATTGAATCCCATGTTTAATATTCATGTTCACCGGGAGTCTCTAGGCCGAGTGGCTGAAAACAATACCTGCTCTGATGTGGAGTAATCTTCCTCTTTTTTTGTAGACTCATCATCTCTCTAAAATTTTGCTTCTTTCTTTCTTCCCGTGGATTGATCTTACACTACAATTCCTGAAATTATAATCTCTTGGGCATGTTCTTTATTCAACTACTCTTCTTTTATTTCTCACGCTACTATAAATCCTGCGATCTATGGGACTTGTTATTTATTCACCTGTTATTCTAGTTTTTCATTTCTTCTCCAAACCTTCCTGTATCTGACATCTTCCTTTTTCCCTGGATATTTCTCTTCATCTCGTACTATTGCCAATCCTAAGAGTATGACTTTTGGGTGTCCTTTATTCATCTGATATTCCTTTACATGATCATGTTTTCTTTTCCAAACCTTCTTATATCTGATATCAATGTTCTTTCTCAAGGAAGTATCCATCATGATTCTACAATCATGAGCTATGTGACCATAATTGTGTCATTTTTAAGATTCAATATTGTGTGGCACCACATAAGTATTTCTTTCTTGAACATTTATTTCATAAGCCTTGCAATATGCAACTTTATGTCCAAATTTAGTACAATAAAAACAATGGCCATAAAATAAATTTACACAAATGGGAGTGAATGATATTATTTGTGGTGTAGTCCTTCTAAATTCCTGCCTTGGCTGATCATGATATTGATTGAAGATTCTTTATGAATTGAATGTGGAGTATTTTCTTGAATATGTATCTCTATCATTTTTATTTGATTATGGTTGACCATGATTCCTTCCTTTGAGTACTTCTTCATAACTCTTACTCTTTTCTTCATTCTTCTTTTTTGGTAACTTGGAATGCTTATCTTCATTCCCTATTGATGAGGTGGATGTTTCTGTCTCTTCAACGTTCTTGCTAAGCTTGATGATTTTAAATCGCAATGTGACAACATCTTATTCAAGCTTCTCAACCTCTTCTTCTTTCTTCATCATTTGAATCTTCACAACTTCTTCTGTTTGCTTTGCTTCTTCAATTTGGATCTTCAAGGAGATTATTTCCTTTTGAAGTTTTCTTTCTTTTTGACCAAATTATGCTTCAAGTTGATTTAAGTCCTTAGTTCTTTCCTTAAGATGATCTGTCAAAATATTCTCTCTCTTCTTTTCTTCCTTTCTTTTGGCTTCCAAAAATTTCTTCTCTTTCATTGCTTCCTTTATTAGTGCTACTATTTGGACCTCTAAACACTTCTTTTATTCCATCTGACTTCTGTACATTTATTCAATCCTTCTAACTTCTTCTGGCTAAGATTTTAGTTTCACGATGACCTGTTGGGATTCTACAAAACTTTCTTGACTAATTGTTCTTTAATATACTTGTTTTTCTTCCTTTCTTTCGTCAATTCATCTAAATAACTATTCAATTATGATTCAATATATACTATGCATTCTTCACACTCTTCTTCTTCTGAATCTATCGAGCATATCTCTTCTTGTTCTGTACCTACATCTTCTTTATCATTCTCCGGAGTTGTGATGGATGATTCCTCAAAATAGAGATTATGTAGCTTATCCCAAAGTTCTTTAGTTGATGTGCATTTTCCAACCTTTTCTTTTGTTGAATCACATAGTCCTTCTAGAATGAAATCCATTTATAATTTGTTGTTTTTCTTCAATTCCTTCTTGGTTCCAGTCTTTGGTTTCTTTGTAGCATCATATCCTATCAAAAATGACTGCCAAATATCATATCCTTGGCCTTTAAAAAAAATCCATCCTTGTGCTCCATATTTCATACTTTAGACCTTTATGACCACCAAACAGTGGTACTCCATTCTCAGTACACTCAATGATATACCTTCTAGTCGTTAAACTATTTCTTGAAGTAACTAGCTCTCATACCAATTGTTTGAATACTGACAAGGGGGGTTGAATCAGTATGAGCACTTTTATCAATTTTAACCACAATATATAATATTCAAATTTATCAATAGTATTCAACAATATATCATCAATGTATCATCTATGATTTCATTCAATATATCATGAGAATATAATCATAAACATCATCACATCAAATACGCAATACACCAATATTTACGTGGAAACCCAAGTGGGAGAAAACCATAGAATGTTTTCTTATATATATCGAGAATTAATTCATAGGAAGGACCAACTTCCAAATTCTCCAACTGCAAATGAAAGGAGAGTAAAACCCCCTATTTACAAGCTCCAACCTAAAGGAAGTTACAACTCCCTGAATTCTCTAGCTCAAACCAGAAGGAGGCTACAACCCCCTAATTCTCAGGCTTCAACCTGAAGGAAGATACAACTCCATGATTCTCCAACATCAACTGGAAGGAGGATACAACCCCCATTCCTTCTCCCATCCAACTGCCCTAAATTATATTTTAGACCAATTGTCACTACCACAATCAGTGCCACTTCCATTGTCACTGTTACATCAACCTGTAACTTGTCACATCAACCTGTCCAACCTGTCACTGCCACTGATGCCCATATAGATCCTCTCACATGGATTACATACCAAGGACACCTCTCAACTATATATCCAACATCACCAACACATTCCTATACCAAACATGTACAAAACCATCACCTTGTACCACAATACATGCATCAACCATGCACCAACACTTGTACCATATCATGTATCACTCATGCATCAAACATGTACCATACCATATATCATGTGCCAACCATGCACATAGACCATGTACATCAATCACCATACCAAGTACCAATCATGTACCATGGAATTATTTCTTATATATATCAAGAATTCATTCATAGGAAGCACCAACTTTCAAATTATCCAGTTGCAACTGGGAGGAGGATACAACCCCCTATTTATAGGCTCCAACCTGAAGGAAGCTACAACTCCTTGAATTATCTAGCTCCAACTAGAAGGAGGCTACAAACCCTAATTCTTAGGGTCCAATCTAAAGGAAGCTCCAACTCCCTGATTTCCTGGCACCAACTGGAAGAAGGATACAACTCCCTTTCCTTGTCCTATCCAACCATCATGAAATATAATTGTAGACCAACTTTCACTACCACAATCACTTCCACTGTTGCTATCACATCAATCTGTAACCTGTCACATCAACCTGTCACTAATCAACCTGTCCAACTTGTCACTATCATTGATACTCATCCAGATCCTCTCACATGGATCACATACCAAGGACACCTCTCAACTAGATTTCCAACATAACCAACACATGCCTCTACCAAGCATGTACCAAACCATCAACCTATATCACAATACATGAATCAACCATGCACCAACACCTGTACCATACCATGTATTACTCATGCGTCAAACATGTACCATACCATATACCATGTTCCAACCATGCAAATCAACCATGTATATCAATCACCATACCAAGTACCAATCTTATACCATACCATGTATCAACCATGTACATCAATCACCATACCATGTATCAATATTGTACCATACCATGTACCATACAATGTGCCAACCATGCACATCAATCGTGTACATCAACCATGTACAAAACAAATACCAATATCACCAACAAGTGCCTGAACCATATGCCATATCAAACAGTATCTCAAACATATGATACCAAACAACCAATAATGCAGTTCTAACCATGTATCATATCATCAACCAAGTGTACCATATCACATACCATTACCAAAAAGATATGCCTCAAGCATGTTCCAAAATGTCACCAAGATGTAACCTCATAACACATAGAATAACATACCTTTTACATTTTTAACTGACCTGGGGCCTCTGAACCTATTGCACAAACTAATAACTTGACCTCACACATCAATAACTTGGCACGAGCATCCTTTATCCAATCCTATCTTGTCCTCACAGGACGAAGACTCCCTGTCACACAGGGCCTCACGCGACGTCCTCTAAGAAACCCACGAGGATGCCTCATGGGACACTTACTATATGACCCGCGGGGATGACCCTAATTAGGGTTTCCTCAGATTTTCCTACTCTTCTATGTAGTCCTGAAAATCTCACACTTATCACACTTTGCTACCTCATAATTCTTCGTCGCAAACTCGCCAAAATATCAAAATACTAGACCATAACATTCACAAGATATATATTCAATGTAAGTGTGTGAGTGTACTCGTGAATGACTCCTTGAGGGGTATATATACTTTTCCTAGGTAACCTCTTCCCTTAAACTTAGGGCTTCTAGAGATTTCTTGTTACAACCACTTTACCCTTTCATTCATTGACTTGTAACCAACTAGTTCTTCTTGACCATTCTTCAGGGATTCCAACTTCACAAGGCCATATCTCCCTAACCGCGAGAAACCACATGGTGTACCATGTATCAACGGAAATGAAATGACAAGGAATATCCATATATGGGTGTCTTACCTACAATTTCACTATCCTTCATGTCCATATTCCTCAACCAATTTTGGGTATCGTAACCACACCTCTGGGGCTTCATGTATACTTCATCAAATGTCCCCATCACATCTACTAACATCAACCACTCCATCAATAACCACTAACTCACCATCAATATCAACCATATCTCTAGGGCTTCCAGACTTCTCCAATGGTTGACATAAATATCCAAGTGTTGACATCAATGACAACCAACTGTCCAAACCAATTGTCCAACAGTTGATCAGTGTTGGAGTTAGATCCAACGACTTTTCAATAAGTTCTCAGTGAGCTTAACAAGTTTAGGTCTTAACATAAAAATGTGAAATGGAAATATTTCAGCAAAGCTTAGATACCATGTTGATTTTTCAGATTCTCATATCTGCTAGTTATTTCCTTATGATGTCAAAAAAATATTCACTTTCATATCACAGTTAACATAGAATAAGTATACACTGAAAATATCAACTATAATAATGCAACGGAAATAACAAGATCTAGAAATGTTAACCTTGCACAGTAGACACAAGAACAACATATTTTATCCTAGGAAACCCAACCTTGGGAGAAAACCCACCAACCTTTATTATAGAAGAATTCAATCCAAGATATTACCAATACATCACCATCACTAGATCATAATTTCATACAGAGAAGAGTCCACCCCAAGTCTATCACCTCCAAGAGACAGTGCATAAGTAATTAGACCAATAACTACAACTGGGAAGATGCAACTAGCATGAAGCAACTGGCTAGTGCACACTGCAGAAGGAGAATTGTCTATTTGTCGAAATGAAATTATCTAGCCTATATTTATAATAATCTAGGTGCCTGTATTTTACTGTGGGGCCAACCTCTCATTTTGTGTCTTCAAATTTACTTTATTATTTTTTGTCTTTTACTAGTGGGGTTGACTTCTCTTCCTGGGTATTTAATTTCTTCCCGGGGCTTCTTTAATGGTTGGATGGGTCTTCTTATACTTCCTTGTGGAGAATGATTGATGGAAGTTGCAAAACTTCAAAAAGGTCCTACATCATCAACGTGCATAAAGGCAAGTAAAATGTCTCACTAGTAAGTGCCAACCAAGCTAAGAAGTTGATTAGATTCAGTAAGAAATATGTTTTAATTTTCTTAAGAGAAAATCAGTCTGATGATGAGTCGATAAGAGTAAGTACACTTCTCGACATTTATGAAGAATTTCGAGAATGCAACCTCTTTATAAGTGCACCAACCACCTTGTTCTCTTTACCTTTGATATGATTTATATCAAATTCATATTCACTAAGGAACTATAACCACCTGCTTTGCCTCAAATTTAGAGTTGGTTGTCCAAATAAATATTTCAGACCACTATGGTCTGTCCTCAACTTGAATATTTTCCCCATGAGGTAGTGCCTCCACATCTTCAACGCCTGCAATATGGCTTCCAACTCCAAATCATGAGTAGCATAGTTCCTTTCATTCTCCTTCAAATTCCTTGATTCATAGCATACCACATATCCATTTTGACTAAGGACTCCACCAAGCCCTTCTTTACATGCATCAATGCATACAATTAAATCTTCATTTGGATCAACAATCCTTAGTATTGGAGCACTTGTTAATAAATTCTTCAAGTGTTGGAAACTCTTTTCAAAATCAAATTTCCATTGAAACTTCACACCCTTCTTTTGCAAGGAAGTGATTGGATGTGAAATATTCGAGAATCCTTCAATAAATGTCCTATAGTATCCTACAAGGCCCATGAATGATATGACCTATGTTACATTCTTTGGTGTTGATCGTCCTCTAATGGCCTCTATATTCTCAGGATCCACTTCTATCGCTTCCTCTGAAATGATATGTCCCAAATAATCAATTTGTTTCTGATAGAATGAGCATTTGCTCAATTTGGAATACAACTGATGCTCCCTTAATACCTGTAATACCATCCTCAAGTGTTTCTCATTCTCTTCCTCCAACTTAGAATATATAATAATGTCATCCAAAAAGACAATGACAAACTTATCTAAGTATTCTCTGAAAATACCATTCATTAAACACATGAAGAGAGTCAGTACATTTGATAGCCCAAATGGTACCACTTTGAACTCATAATGACCATATCTTGTTTGAAATGTAGTCTTGTTGATGTATTCATCTTTAATTCTTACCTTATGATAGCCTGACCTGAGATAAATCTTGGAGGATATTTTTGCATCTTTCAATTGATCAAAGAGGTCATTGATCCTTGGAAAAGGATACTTGTTCTTCACAATTACCTTGTTCAACTTCCTGAAGTCAATGCAAAGTATCAACGTTCCATCCTTTTTCTTCGCAAATATTACTGGGGCACAGGAACCCTAAGGTGACACACTTGGGCATATATACCCCTTCTTCAGAAGCTCTTCAAGTTTCATTCACATTTCCTTTAATTCTGGTGTACTCATCCTATAAGGGGTCTTTGATACTAGGGCTACTCCAGGAATCATATTGATGGAGAAACCAATATCTCTTTTAGGCGGTAATCCTAGTATTTCCTTAAATACATCTTCAAACTCTTTTAGGAATGCATAATCTTTGACATTTGGTACCTTATCTTTAGGTGTCTCTTCCATATGTGATGCAAATATTTGACACCCCTTATTGTAACATTTCTTCAAATGCAAGGATGAAATTTCTCTAGCCGTTACTATCCTGTGATTTCCCTATACTATCCTTAAGTTCCCTTCCTCATACAAGAAAATAAATTCCTTATTATAATAGTCTAGGACAACATGATATTGGTCCAACCAATCCATACCAATTAGGCAGTCATAGGAACCTAAAGGTATAATGTTCAAATATGCCTTGGTGCCTAATGTTTCTATGATGTTCAAATATGCCTTTGCATTCCTTTTTAATATCTTGACATTTCAAAAATTGTTTTAAATATCTCATTGGGGACTTCTTGGAATTATATTTTGCCAGATGATTTTCTCAAACTAGTAAGTACCTAATACTTTCTATTATGAACCAATTGCATAATGTTTTAATTCCTTCAATCAAATAATACCTTATGCCTGAGGTGCACAAGTCTACACAATGCCTTGATAGTCTGATTAATAGTGAGGTAAATAAATGGTTACAATGGATTTATGATTTCACATAGTATTGGTTAAGCCATTGTAGGTTAGGGTAAGAGTAGCTTAGTTTTATTTAATTTAATTTTTGTTTTTTGAATAAGATGTTGGCTCAGTTTTGGTTTCCTGAATAAAATCCATTAGATTATTATTTAGTTATGATTTTTAATTCATTTTTACACAATATTTTTTATTTTTTCCTTGTTTCAATTGTTCACCTTAGAATTGATTTTAGTTATGTTCCAATTTCACGTTTAGTTTTGTTTCTCTTAAGTTCAGTTGGTTTTATTTTATTTATTTTTAGCGTTGCATGGTTCTAGTTTTGATTTTCATAGTTGATTTTCATGGTTCTTACTTTTTATGTTTTGTTTGTTATTGCATGATTTGCAAGTTTGAGTTTTTTTATATTTTTTCATAAATAATTTTTGGGGGATGTTGAGTTTTCAACCTCTAGTCTACGGAATAGGACATTCTAGTTGTTATAACCCTAAATTGCACCTCACATGCTTACCTGGCATCAGACCAACTCATTGCCCTTCATTGCCAAAGCCATGCTGAACAGACTCTTCAAAAACCTCCTAAATTAAGTAACCCGCGCCCTAACCTATCACTGGGTGCGTTGGAACGCTGGCAGGCCTTATGCTGCATGCGTTGGAATGCTGGCTGGCCCACTACAACCCATGTTTACCTAACAAAGAAAAAAATCAGGAAAGTTGCCGACGGAACGAAAAGATTTGGGTCAGTTAACTGGAACTCCCAGCCATGCATGGCCGAGAGTTTGTCTAAAACCCTAGCTCCTTCTAGCCTATAAAAGAAGGAGTAGGGGTACTATTCAAAGAGGAAAAATCATAGCAAAGAAACTCTGCCCGATTGCCGAATCCATTTTGTCCCAACCCTTTAGCCTTTCCTCAAGCTTTAGGAGAATTCAAGAAAAGCAGTTGGAGGACAAAGAAGAGGAGGAGCCCAGGATCAGGATCAAGGAACAGTGGCCGGTCTCTATAATCATTGTAAGTTGATTCATCTTGAGATTAATAAAAAGATACTTTTCCCGTCCCAAATGCAAGAATATTATATGTTTTATTCGATTTATGCTTAATCTCTAACCCTATAGTAGAACAATAGCATGCATGCATAGTTTTGTCTTGATTGCAGGATCGCTTTTTGGAAGGAGCAGCAGAAGCAAAGGAGATAAAGTGCAACGGAGGATCTACACCAACCGTCGATAAAAAGGTTAGTTGGTTCTTCCCATGTTTGCATGTGAAAAAGGGTTTTAGGTTTGGGGTAGAAGGTTAAAAGTAATTTCTGAAGGGTCATGATCTGCATGCAAGTTTAAGCCCTAGCTTGCTAGTCCGTAGGGTAGAATTTCCCCACAACACTAGTTCTCTGTTAAAAACCTTCTTTGTTTTAAATATCAAAAGTAAAGTAAGTTGACAAAGAGAATGAGTATGAGGAAGAAAGTACTTATAGTTTCTTTTATTTGTGAGTCTGAAAGAGTTAACAGATTTTGTCAATCACTAATGAGCCATCGTTATTGGTGGAAATCTTATGGGTTTTGTAAAATAGATAACATATTTCGTTGATGAACGATGAACCCATTTTTCCAAAGAATGAATCCTATCTGTCTGGTCATGGATAATGGAAAATATTGATGGTTTATGTTTACCACAACAATAGTGTTTGTTTAGATGACTAGGTTGGCCATGTCATCTTTCATACTGGCCATATTACTTTCCATGTCACCCTCCATACTGACTCTCGTACCTACCACATCACTTGCCAAGTCATCCACCATGTGTATTGCCAAGTCATCATTCATATGATATCTCTACCACAATAGCTTCCATGTCATTGCACGCACCATCGTAGTACAAATTTCTCTCATGTTCATCAGGGTCGGGGGTTTTCATGGAATTCTTTGGTAGGAATACACACTTTTCCACCGACACTGATGGACTCATCGAGCATCAGAAACATCAACAACATGTAGAATTTCTCAAGAAAAACACTTTTCACCGATAGCTGATGGGCTCATCGGCATCGACCCATATACAATTCAGCATGCCATAGGCTACATCAAAGGGTAAATGTTGATGAACCTTCACTTGGAGAGTGAATTATAGCCATACGATCACAAGAGTGAATAGATCTGGACTGTCGAAATCACTAACTTGTGCCAGGTCCATTTCTTATAGTTTTAGGAATTCCACATCATGTGACATATTGATAGGTCATGTTACCAATCAAGCATCGACACGTCACTTGATTTTATTATAAGTGCCACATCACCATCTACACTCCTTTACAGTCCTTTTAACACATTAGCATGACACATCACACTACCATGTCATCATGTTCAAGTCATCAACCGTACAATGAAACTTCATCATTCCACATCATGAAATGTGCTTCATATCATCCATCCATGTCATCTTTTGTACTTCATCTTTCCACATAAAATATCATATCATTTAACATGTCATCATGGTATGAATGTTCTGTCGATCATCAACGTTCAAAGTTTTTGATTAAGCATTTTAGGTTAGGAGATACAAATTTCCACCAATGCCAATGAACTCATTGGGCATCAATTGGATTGCTAAAGTATTAGAACTGTTGCATGCACACATTATTCTGATTTTCGATTGACTATCGATGTCGGTCCATATCGCTTCAATTCTTAATACGTCATGACTAATTTTTGATGTCGATGGAACCTTTTCACAGCATCAATCTGAGCCATACAATCCGAATAAAGAACAAATCCTAACCATTGTTCCTCCCACATGATTTGTGCTAAAAACAAATGCCATGTTTTTCCCGAGCGCAAAAACGTTTTGAAAGTCGTTGATGAGAGAAAAGCCCATTTTTGTATTTTTCCAATAAATTTTGATCTCAACCCCATTTTTGTATTTTTCCAATAAATTTTGATCTCAAACTCCGTTCAAGGTGTGCCTTATATTGTTGGAAATCTCTCTTCGAGCTCTATAACGTTTTAGTTATATTTTTTCCATGATTAGAAATGATTTGTTTACGTATTTTGAAATAAATATACGACATGTAAAATTCTTACGGTATTTTCATGATAACTTTTGATTCTGATCCCTATTTTGAGAATGTCATATATCATTGGAAAGGTATCATCAAGAGATATAACTTTTATTTCATAAATTTTTATTTATTTGGAACGGTTTCTTTATGGTTTACGAAATAATGGAAATCAGGTTCAGGGAAGTGACTTGAATATTTTGTTTTAAGATCAATTAATTGTTTTATCCAATACATTTGTTATGAAAATTATATTTTTATTCCTAATATACATTTGTGGTGATCCAGGTACATGCAAGGGGAATCATTTAGCATGGTGAGAACAATTTCAATATTACATACTGCAAACTGGTAGATTTTCATCAATTAAAAAACACAAGCATGGGAACAGAGTTGGAAGAATTGGTTGTTGGATAAATTTCTATTTTCAACACACTAGTTCATTGGGAGTTAACTGACTAGTTCTATTTTGACCATCACTATTATGCATGCATGCATTTCTAAGGAAAGTTGACTGCTTGATTGATTTTATTAATTATGGAATGTTCTTCCCTATATCTGAGTGTATTCCACAAATTCATTGTATCATATTGATCATCATTGTATCAATCATGCATTCATTGATCAACTAATTGGAGTAGTGTAAATATATTTTATCATTCTTCCATATCGAATCTCTCATCCTTTCTTGATAAGATTTGTTGGTACTTTCTTTATCTATATCCCATGTGTAGGTTTCTATGAAACATTGACATGGTATCAAAGATAAGATTCTTGGAGCAAGCCAGACAAGCCAAAGAATAAGGAAAATTGGAGTTTCGACGAGCAAAATCCATGTAAAAGACAAAGGTATTTCTCCCAAAATATTAACTTTCTGAGTAAAAGGTTCACACGAGAAGTAAATAAACCCATTATGCAAGTGGGTTTTCAATCGTTTGGAGAAATTTATCACCATTTTCCTAGAAAGTGATCTGCAAAATTGCCTCTTAAAAAGTGACGCGATTTCTGATCTGAGAAAAATATGTGCCACTCCAATCCTGATTAATCCCAAAGTGTTCATTTTCTGAGGAGAAGTTTTGGTGTGAAGGTAAATAGACCCATTTTGGAAGTGGGTTTTCAACAATTTGAAAAACTTCCTCACCATTTTCTTAGAAAGGAAGCCAAAAGATTGTATCTTGAAATTGATACAAATTTTCCATTTGTAAGTGCCTTTTCCTACAATAATTTCTCAGTTTTTCAGTTGCAGATTGATAGTAAATTTTAGGGGTTCTTAGACTTAGTTGGGAAAGAATCATTTTAATGGAAAAATATGTAGTTATATTGAACCTTCAGAGTCTGAATCTAAAACTTGTCAAAGAAGTTAACAAACTTCAAGGTGAACAACATAGATCCAATATTTTCCTTCAAAACATGTGTATCTATTTTTCCAGGGATTCTGGACTCATTGGGAGTCTAATGGAGGATCTAGAAGCTCAATTTGATACTTGGACCACCCGCATTAATGAGATGGAGGAAAAATTCACTCTTCTCAATGTGCATTTTTTAGCTGATTTAAAAGAGAAGGAAGATATTATTGTTTGTTTGCAGAAAGATCTGCAACAGTCTCTTGCTTCTAATATTTTTGTTGCATTGATAAGCACTAGTGAGCTTCCCTCACCAACTTTTGAGTTGAAAAATCGTGGTTTTGGGACAAAATTGATGCATAAGATAAGATACATTGGTGGTGGACTTGGTAAGAATGGACAAGGGGATTGTACATCCAATTCAACCTATGATGAGACCAGTAAAAGTCAGACTTGGTTTTGTTGGGACTTCATTTCTAGTAGCAAGTTGTCTTGATATTTCAACCATTATGACTCAATTTGTTCAATCACAAGATTCCATCACGCAAGATGAATCTTCTATTGTTGAGTTACAACAACCACCACCCACACATCTTATTGATACAACTTCATAGCTTTCACAACCAGATTCGACACCAAATTCAACATTAGAGTTGCCATTATCAAACTCTTCAACACTAGAATTGGAGTTTTTGGAAACAAAAGACTCTTCAACAACAACTACAGGGTCTACATATTCAACCTATCGACATCCTCGACATCGTGATTGGATACAACGTTGTCTTCCTTTTAGGTATCCTCAACCTTTTGTTATTTCCTCTTCTTTCAACTCATTGATGAAGAGGTGTATACGACAACATCTTGGAAAGGTACCAACTACGAATATTGTTTGTGGTTGGCTTGATGATTTGTCATGGAAGTGCTTGAGAGACTATTTGAGAACATATTATAGATGTGTTTCATCCATGATACATGGTAACCATTCTCATTTCTCTTGACTTGACTGATTATGTCGCCTTTACAGTTCCATTCACCACTATTTTGATGACTTTTATGGTGTTTGCTTCTATGTTTTGGAAGCACTCTGACTAGCTCGACCATCTTGGTGTAATCTAGCACCTTAATGTTTGGAGAGATTTGATTGTTGTCAACTAGTATCAACTATAACATTTCAACTTCAACACACTCATTGAAGCATATTATGATTTTTCATCATAAGATCATGCTTCAATGACTTGTCATTTTTATTGGTTTTGGAGACTGTCTACCTGCCACACGGTGGATCTCATTTTTTCTTTTCTTCTTTTGATGCATTTTATTTTGAGGGGCAATTTTATTCCCATGTGGTTTTCCCTCTTTCCTCATTTCTATTCAATGTTCATTAGTTTCATTGTACAAGAGTACCTAATATGGCCTAGTTTTCGGGACTCATTTTTTACTCCATAGTGATGTTCAGGGGGGTTGTTGGAGAAATTTCTATTTTCGACACACTATTTCAGTGGGAGTTAACTGACTATTTCTATTTAAATTTTTTTGATTTTACCATCACTATTATGCATGCATGCATTCCTAAGGAAAACTAACTGCTTGATTGCTTTTCTTAATTATGGAATGCTCTACCCTATATATGAGTGTATTCCACACATTCATTGTATCATATTGATCATCATTATATCAATAATTCATTAATTGATCAACTCATTGGAGTAGTGTGAATATATTTTCTCATTCTTCCATATCTAATCTCTTGTCCTTTCTTGATAAGCTTTGTTTGTACTTGCTTTAGCTATATCTCTTGTGCATGTTTCTATGAAACAATGACATTGGTGACTAGATGCATGACCATTTCGATTTTAGAAGCAAATGATTACTAAATGTTGAAGAAAAATTCAGTCAGAGTTAATTGTATCTACAATAAATAAATAAAATCAAATTAAAGATGCATGCATGAGGTTTGTAAAGAAAGAACAATGGGTTGATTTATTTAATCAAGGAAAGATTTATGAGAATGAGCATGAATGAAGTGAGGTCAAGAGTTAATTGGAGATGTTGTTAAATGCATGGATGTTTTTCATGGATGATTTATCAAGACTTTTGTTTATTGAAGATGAAAATTACATGAGGAGATTGCATGACTTTTAATAAAGTCACTTTTATTTTTATTCCATAATTAAATTAGTTTTTATCTTATAGATAAAGAGATCATCTTCTTATTCAAGGGTATTTTACTCTGGAACTATTTTCAAGATCTTTTCTATCTCTAAAGGGATTTGAAGTGGATTTTAACCGAATAATTATTTCAAGGTTTAATTTGGAAACTCTTCGGAGCCAAGACATTTTGGTTTGTTGAATTTCTATGTGTTTATTCATCATCGTGGATTATTTTACAATTGATTAAATGTTGCAGGCATATAGTAAGAATTTCAATACTTTTAAGCTATCTTATTTGGTTTAATGAATTGTTGGTTACTTTCGGTAAATTATTATTTTATTTATTAGTTAATCTTGTTTTTTCTGCTATCTTGGATGTTGTGGAATTATTTATGAATGTATTGTAGTTAAATTTTATCTCTTTCTGTTGTTAAGTAGTTATTTTTTCTTGGATTCTATCTGATGAGTAATATATTCTTAGTGGTGTTGTCCCTTGACCAAGTTTTGGAGAACCTTGGTCATGTGTGACCTCTTTTGGGACTTCGACAAGCTAGTCGAAGGTGAAGCACAATTCAAAGCAAAGATTGCGGGATATCGACCCCTTTTTAGGGAAGTTTTGGGATTAGGGTTTATGTAACGGGTATGGGATGTCGACCCATGGGTTTACCCATGTTTAGGCCCATTTTGTAATGTATAAATAGATACCTAGGCGATGTAATAAGGGTGTGTGATAGTGTAGACCTGATAGAATCGGCTTAGTGCGGAGCTAGAATCTTTGTGCATACTATGTGTTAAGACTTGCAAAGCTAAGTGAAAGTGATTGTAAGACGCTTGTGTGAAGATTATGTAAGAAGGATTTTGTGCTGTGACCTAAATTGGGGAAGGAAGATTTCGTGAGGTGCACGCAGATCTCTTGTCCTATGCAAAGTGGGGATTTTGGGCTCTGTGCATGTAAGAATATTGACATAAGATAATAGAGAAGAGAAGAGTTAGTGGACATAGCCCCACACTGGGGTGAACCACGTATATCCTATTTTATGGTTGCTTTGTGAATTATGGTTGTTATATTGTTCCTATGATTTAAGATTAGTGCAGTAATGAATGTTTAGATGAATCTAGTATGATAGATTAAATGATTAGTGATGTGAATGAATGCTAGATCTGATCTCTTTCCATATGCTAAGTGCTTAGATGTGTTAGATCTGGTTGGATATTGCGTTGTTCTGTAATTAGGGCTTGAATCTGCAATGTGAATAAGGGTTAAATACTGATGAATGCTAACTGCTAAGTGCTTTATTAGAGTGGTGTAATCACATATCTGTGTCCTAGCTAGGTTGCAGACATTTGAGTCTTGCAACCACTCTGGCTCTACCTTGGGGGAAACTTCATCTGCTTCGCAGGTGTGGCCGAAAGGGCCGGTAGTTAGGGTTTTGTTGGTGCACTGTTGAAGCATTGAACCATGGGTCTGCTCCTATGCCAACAAATGGTTTCGTTGTCGGGATCTAAAACTGTGATTGCTGGGAACTGAATAAAAGAAAGCTATGTGCATAGATCTACTACTTTAGTGCGCAGTATTCTACTTGACTAGCGAAGCTCTGTGCTAAGAAGAGAATTCCGATCTAAATAAAAGAGGTAAGATCTTGAAGCTTTGTGCTCTAAGAAAGGCAAGATAAGCGAACATTTTTGTTTCGAAAGAATGAATCTAGGTATGTTTGATAAATTTTGTCCTAGTCTAAAAAATAGGGTACAACTAGAAGAAAGAAGACTTGATATGAGTAGATCTGATAGAACTAGTGAAAGAGATATTATTCCTATGCATAGAAAGAATGTTTGGACTAAGAAATGGATGTAGGATCCCAGAAATAATTTTTTGCAGGATAGATACTGTGATCCCAATGCGCAATACAAGAAAGGTTGGGGATTGTTTAAAAGAAATAGGGGATTAACTCTTTGCTATAGTTGCAGAAGATTGGGACATATTTCTAAGGAATTCCATGGTAGAGGTCCTAGTTGTATTTGTTGTAAAGCTATGGACCATGAAGTTTTGGATTGCCCTAGAATGATTGCTAATGTTGAAAAGATGAATATGAGACAAGAAAACCCCGAGGAAGATCAAGAGAATAAGGACCAGAAAGAAACAGAGACTGTATTATTGCAGATGAAAGAAACCCTGAACAATCACAGAAATATCAACTTATCAGAGATATTAAAAGATAAAGAGTACATAGAAACAAGAATAGGAGACTTTGACATAGATTGTGTCCTGGATGAGGAAACACAGGTGAATATCATGACAGAAAGAACTTGGGAAATTTTGGGAAATCCTGTTATGGTTCCTTCATTAGGAGGAATATGATTATTTAGAGGAAAGTTGATAAAATTATGTGGAAGACTTATGCCCCATGTGAAAGTTGATAATTTGATATTGTTAAATTTGTTGAGAACAATGCCCCATTTGCTATCTTGCTAGGAAAACCGTGGATTGAGAAAGATCAGATACGAAGGAAACAAGAAGAGGAGGATCTAGAACAGAAAAAGAAGGAACTAAGAGATTTCATGGCTAGGAGAATAGAACACTTACTAGAAGAACAAGAGAACCAATCGAAGGTACTAAGGACCAAATATATGGACGTCGAAGTTGAAAGGATGCAAGAAGATTGGAGACACCTGTCTGTACGAGAGAGTAGATCACCTACCCCAGAAAGAGAAGAAGTATTACCCTTGAACCCTGTGAAAGACCCTCCATAGTGTGAAGTTATCATGATAAGAGGAGATAAGAACAATAATGGAAAGAGGAAACTAGTGATTCAGATTACAGGAAAGAAGGCTATAAATCTCAGTAAGAAGAGAGAAACGTTAGAAAAAATTGCAAGAAGTTCCAGGGAATACTTTGCAAAAGGAAGGTTTCCAGAACTTGAACTTTGCCAGAATATCAGTACAACAAATATTGGCACTTCACCATGGTGAGGAAATATGACCGTTGGAGGCATTATGACTGTTAGAACGATGCTCCAGAACGAATAAAAACATAGTTATTGCTAGAACGTTCACCCTTGGACTGTTGGGACCATGCCATAACGGATGGAATAACATTGATTGAGGCATTCCTACCCATTGATAAAGTCTGTTACAGCGTTGTCTATTTATCCAATCGAGAATTGCATCGAGAAAACTTTTTCCAATTGTGATTATCTGAGCCCTTAAAGAACTAGCTGCTTTTGCAGAGTGATCATTGAGACGTTGCCATTCATTCTCTTACATTGAGTGTTGTTCATCAACCTGAGATATCAGATCTCGAGTGTGCATTTCGGATGAAATTAACGCAGTAGAAAAAGCCTTCGAAGAGATTCTAATAGACCTCATGGCCGATAAGGTGATGTCCGTAGGCATCCAAGCCTCATCAACGAGAGGAGTGCAAGCCTCCCCATCGAATGCTCGCGGTTCTGGACCATCTCGAGCTACGACCGAGAAAATAAACAAGCATCGTGATGACTTGGCGAATGTGAAGATAATTCCATCCATTCTGACCAACTACATCCCACCCCTGGTGGGTGTGGTGAGTCATGACAATGTCTCGAGGGACTTAAACTACACATTCTTCACTACGTACCTCCTGAAGGGAATACGAGTAGTCAGACCATAGTTGGAGTGGATTCCAACCTTGAAGACCAGTGACTATAACCTAGGAGACCGCAAGAGCTATGGCATGCTCACACCTCACAAATACTTGACCAAGACCAAGGGGAAGAAGTCGAAGATCATCCCCCAGCTATGGACTATGGACATCGCAAGGTCGACTATCTTGAATGTGATGAAGATACCACACTTCGGAAGACATCAGGAGGTTAATGCGTGAATTAATCTCTTGTTGTCGTGATTCGACGATGGTTATCTATGGTTGGACATGCGTATCACTGTTTATTCAACACTGATCCATAGGATCACCATATTAAGGATGCAAGGAACAAACCAACAAGACTTTTATCCAGGGAAGGCTACAGATCGCGCTCTATCACAAAAGATTAAAGACACTTATGGCGATGTCGAGAAGGCGAAGCGAGGCTACAAGGTATCCTCCATCTAGAATGACACAGTGCGCGTAGCCTTCCAGTTGATTGTTGGTAAACTAGTAGGGAAGAACAGAGCCACACAGGTCACGGGGTTCATTGTTGACCTCGTAGGACAATGCGTGGAAGGATTACAAATGAACTGGGCGAGTTACCTTGTCAACTAGTTAGAAAAGGACTTTCGCGAAACTTAGGATCAGGGCCATGAGTTCCATTTTAGCTATTTGTTGATCCTCATCACGTTCATTGCTTGGGAGATTTCGGAAGGAGCGACCTTCGCTGACATTGAGCCGTTTGAGCCACTAGCTGCAAAGTTCACGACACTCTGGTATTCGAGTGATATAGGGAAACAATGGCAGTCGAACGCGGTATTCCTTACCTACTACCTGTAGTTAATGAGGGATATTGAGTCTTTCCCTCATATGACTTTGAACACCCTAGACAGGTTCAGACCAGTTGAGAAGTTCCACGCACATAGGCATTTTATATATATTACTGCGCGTAGAGATGAGCATAAAGAAGAGCTTCAGTCCTATTACAAGCTCACTGAGGAGGACATGGAGGAAATGACCAAGG
The DNA here is from genome assembly GCA_009831015.1 of Picea engelmannii. Taxonomy (NCBI): domain Eukaryota; kingdom Viridiplantae; phylum Streptophyta; class Pinopsida; order Pinales; family Pinaceae; genus Picea; species Picea engelmannii. The sequence goes on from ML777178.1 coordinate 641,553, forward strand.
AGTGGCATGAAGAAATCCTAGTGTTAGTTAACCACACAGAACTGTCTGACCTCGACCTCATTGGAAGTCCGGTGGTTACTCATGGAGAATATGATGCACCTAGGAGTAGCAGGAAGAAAAAGAAGGAATATGTATAGGAAATACACAACACATCAAAAGAAACTGCATCAAATTCACCTAACGGAGGAGGATACACCGAAGTGGACAAAGAAGAGAAATAAGGGGAAGAAGACAAGCAGAAGAAGGGAGAAGTCGCACCACCTAGGAACCCCCTTGAAGAGGCAGAGACATCCAAGAAAAGAAAGGTTTCCCCAATGAAACCTACATCGCGGAAGAAGTCCAAAGCTAGTAAGTCGAAGCTGCAGACTGTGATCACGGTCGATGACTTCGACTTCATTATTGCAGCTGTATCAGATGCCTCAGAAGATATTTTGTAGACAAATGAAGCAAAACAAGAAACCATGTATGAAATAATTGAAGCAGAACTGAGAGGGGTACAACAAGACCTTCACTCCATCCGCGTAGTGTCCACTGCACCCCCGCCATCAAAAGAAATAGAGTTGGGAGATGAGCCTGCCCAACTCCGCAGAATAGTTGATGCAACCGAAGCTTGACTTCGTCGCGCAAAGGAAGAAAAATAACAAGCCACAATGGCCCTGAAGAAATCATAAGAGGAAGTCATTGAGCAATGCCAAGTTGCGCAATAGGAGAAGGACGACCTCCAAATCAAGTTCGAAGAGGATAAAGTGAAGATCCATAAAGAGAAAGAACAATTGCTCACGGAGTAGGTTGAAGTTAAATAAGCAGTCAATAGAGCACTTTGCTTTGTGACAGGCATAGAACAAATAGAATAAGACCCAGTGAAGAGTCAAGTAGCGAAGCTTGTTGTAGCCATCCAACAACTTCAACAGAGAGTAGCAGAATTGGAGTTACAAATAGTACCAAGAAATTTGTAGAAAGTACGAGACCAACGAGAAGAAACCGCCCAAAGTGTAGCCCATAGAATCAAGGCTTTAGCCCTGGAATGTAAACAACTTAGCAGTTGAAGTGTGCAAAATTATGAGCGCCTTACCGAGGACACTGAACTAAAGATACTGGAGTTGCAGATCCAATAAGAAAAGCAACAAGCAACAATAGTACAAGCATAGTTGAAGTGCTTGTCAGTAGTTGAGCGAATGAAAAGATCCTAAGAACAGTGCACGGCTCAGCAACAGGTCCATTCCATACAAAGAAAATTCATGGAAGTGACTCAGAAGCTCTAGCTAGTCCAGGATGAAGCTTGCCTACGTTTTTAGGATATTGAAGGACAAGGAGCAGAACTAGAACAAGCAATCATTGTAGTTGAAGAATGATTGGAAGGACCTGTGACCGAGGAAATTATTCAGGAGTTCATTGAGTAGGAGTCCTTGGAGAAGTAGTATGTCGAAGCAGCTCGAGCCAAGCTCGATGCGTTTGAGGCAGATTTACCCAGAGTAGAGTGAGTCGGGACGAGTCACAGGTGAGTGTTGGGGGCTTGTTGGCCCTTGACCAAGTTTTGGAGAACCTTGGTCATGTGTGACCTATTTTGGGACTTCAATAGGCTGGTCAAAGGCAAAGTGCAAGTCAAAGCAAAGATCACAGGATATCGACCCCTTTTTAGGGAAGTTTTTGGATTAGGGTTTATGTAACGAGTATGGGATGTCGACCCATGGGTTTACCCATGTTTAGGCCCATTTTTTAATGTATAAATAGATATCTAGGCGATGTAATAAGGGTGTGTAATAGTGTAGACCTGATAGAATTGGTTTAGTGCGAAGCTAGAAGCTTTGTGCATACTATGTGTTAAGACTTGCAGAGCTAAGTGCAAGTGATTGTAAGAAGCTTGTGTGCAGACTATGTAAGAAGGATTTTGTGTTGTGACCTAACTCAAGGAAGGAGGATTTGGGGAGGTGCACACAGATATCCTATCCTATGCAGAGTGGGGATTTTGGGCTCTGTGCATGTAAGAATATTGACAGAATATAATAGAGAAGAGAAGAGTTGGTGGACGTAGCCCCACACTGGGGTGAACCACGTATATCCTTTGTTATGGTTTCTTTGTGCATTATGGTTGTTATATTGTTCATATGATTTAATCTTAGTGCAGTAACGAATGTTTAGATGAATCTGGTATGATAGATTAAATGCTTAGTGATGTGAACGAATGCTAGATCTGATCTCTTTCCATATGCTAAGTGCTTAGATGTGTTAGATCTGGTTGGATACTACGTTGTTTTGTAATTAGGGCTTGAATCTGCGATGTGAACAAGGTTTAAATACCGATGAATGTTAACTGCTAAGTGCTTTTTTAGAGTGGTTTAATCACAGATCTGTGTTCCAGCTAGGTTGCAAAAATTGGAGTCCTGCAACCACCCCTGCCTCTACCTCGGGTGAGACTTCATCTACTTCACAGGTGTTTCCGAAAGGGACAATAGTTAGGGTTTTGTTAGTGTGTTTTTGAAGCATTGAACCCTGGGTATGCCCCTATGCCAACAAGTGGAATCATTCCTTATGCTATCTAAATTCTTAGATAGTTTTCATTGACTGTTTCCATAAGTTATCCTCAACACAAATTTCTCCAAAATCCTCAGTTTACTTGTTTTTTGCAGTAGATAGACTTAAAACACAAAACAATAAAAAGAAAAAAATGAGATAACTTTTAAATCCCATCGAAAGGTTGTTAGACCATTAACCCAGAGGATTATTCCATACCAAATAGGGAAGAGTTTAATTGAGCCTCTTCCTTGGTTTTAATCCATACCATTGAGCATAGGTAATTTATCCACCTCAACAAGATCTTGCTTCTTATTATTGGGATTGATGGTACGACAAAGTATACATCCTCTAATATACTATGAAACATCTTCTTACATTTTGGGCTAGTATATGTACCTCTATAAGTTGGAAAATATCTTCCCAACACAAAAATGTCCTACAGCCTTGGAGGTGTGATCCTCTACGATAAGTTGTAGTCATTCACCTTTAGTGACACAGAGCTTGTTGAGCTTGTAGAGTAACCCATTTTGGAAATTATAGTCAATGTTTCCATCACCTTTTTTCTATATGAATTTGGCCCCGTCACTATTGAAATACATCCTTGAAGTCCTTGTCTTCTACATATGCCTCTATGTATGCATCATGGGTAAAAAAATCCATTTGCATCAGAGTTCCCAAATTTTTAGTATTGGATGTGAATGGACTTGAAAGCATGTTTGACAATTTATTTGTGTTTCCCTCCTTATATGTGATGACTAGATGAAATTTCTATAAACACCCCATCCACTTGTAACTCCTTGTTTGTTGTAGGTTACTCTATGCCTATAAAATATTGTAGTGATTAGTGATATTTATGGATGATGGTCTCCTTTCCCATCATATAGTTCTTCCACTTCTTGACATCATGAAATAGGGCACATAGTTCCTTGTCATAGGTAGGGAGGTTGAGATCTTCCCCATGAAATATTTGAGAATAATAACATACAAGACTTCCTCATTGCATCAAAACTACTCCTATGACATAACCACTTGCATTTGTCTCCACTTCGAAATGAATTTTCAAGTTTCTCAATGCGAGAACTGGTGCTTGATCGATCCTTCTTTTCATCTCATTGAAACCGTTCTGTTGATTCTCCCCCCACAAGAAACTCTTACCACTCATTGTTATGGTGTGGAGTGGCACAACTACTGTTGAATATGAGGATATAAACTTCCACAACTACTATGATGCCCCAACAAAAATCCTAACTTCAATGACAATTGTAGGAACTGACCATTTCATTATGGCCTCCATATTTGTCGGATCTATATTGAGATCCCCTCCACCGATCACATACCCCAAATACACCAAAGACTACTAAGAAAACTTGCATTTCTTGAGGTGATGCAGTAGTTGGTGTTTCTTCAAAGTCTCTAATACCTGCATGAGATGTGATATATTCTCCTCCCAAGTAGAACTATAAACCAATATATCATCTAAATAGACTATAACAAATGAATCTATATATGGACATAATACATCATTCATTATTCTCATAAAGATAGATGGTGCATTACATAAATCAAATGGAATGACCAATCATTTATACAAACCTTGCATTTTATTGAAGGAAGTATTTCATGTGTCTTCTTCCTTGATTCATACTTAGTGGTATCCGAATTTGAGATCCAACTTTGTAAAATATTTTTCATGCTGCGATTGATCTAACAGATCATCGATCTTAGGTAGAGGGTACTGATTTTTTAGTATAATCTTGTTCAATTCTCTGTAGTCGATACACATTCACCAAGTCCAATCCTTCTTTGGTAAAATTATGATAGGTGACCCATAATTTGAGGTGCTTGGTCGAATCACAACCTACTTCAATAACAACTGCTTCTTCACTTCATTTGCTTTTAGAATGGACTGTCTATATAGCCCAATGTTTGGCAATGGGGAGTCTGGAAATAAATGTATTTCATGCTCCACTTCCCTCTTAGATGGTATCCCTTTAGGCTCCTGGAACACTCCTATGTATGTCTGTACAAACTCATCCAACTAATGTTTCTATTCTTTAGTGCATATTTGAACCCGCTACTTCTGTCATTATGTATAATGATGGGTTGACTCTCTATTATTGTCTCTCAATCACGGGATAGAAATTCTATTGGTACTCCTTGCTCTATATTTTCTAACATTGGCATATTGAATGAACATTTACTGTCATTGTATGTTTGATAAATCCATGCTTGGAAATCTTCCTTCTTTCCCACATCGCTCTGTACTTTATTTCCAAAAGGAGGGTCAATTATATGACAAGATGATGAATCAAATAAATCTAGGGAGATGTCATAAATGTTTTTAGATTCTGAAATTGAATTGATTTCTTCAGCAAGATAATTTTCACAAACACAAATATATTGATTATTCTTTTGATATTTAGATGATATAATTTGTTTGGTCTGTTCACTGTTCACTTTTAATTTCCGATGTAAATTTACTTGTTTCAATGAAAGAGTATAGTTCATAAATCATGTCTTTTTCATTCTCTCCCTATTCATGATCATCATTGGAACATACTGACTCTATTTCCTTGGATGTTAAATCATTGATCAAATTTATAGCAATATTGGAAATTGATTTTTAATTAAAAACTAGTTTGGAATCATCCTTTAAAATACTATCTTGGAAATGTTTTTTGACATCAGATTGTAAAAAGAAATAGACATTGTTGGCGCATAGTGGGAAGACTCAGGTTCAACATTATATCACCAACAAAACACTAAAGATACCGGTCCTTTCGACATCACCCAAAATCAGGTGAAGTCTCACCCGAGGTACCTAGGGGGACTGCAGGAACCAAGTTTCCATAGTCATGAAGGGAATGGAGACTGTTCTAACATTCATTTTGAATTAAAATTCATTCAACATGAAATATACCATGTACATGAAATCATAACACCATAATAATGTATGACAATGTCATCTTACTTAATAACTCAACATGTCCGTGGAACCATCAAATACATATTCATATTAACCCATATGCATCTATTACATGTGCGTAATAAACAGAGTAAAACAACACATCATAACACAATAATTTAATGTGGTTCACCCAAAACTGGGCTACATCCACAATGGATGGATTCCTAAATTATTTATTAATATTCAATCCTTACAATAGGTGCGCACTGTGCTCACATAAGATTCAATAGTTCTACCTAAATTCCCTAGTAGTTCACACATACAGTGCACACTTAGTTTGATCTCATTATCATGATATCTCTATCTGAACCTCATAACTGTGAATTTTTCACTTAGCAACTACTCTTTTCCAACTCATCAACTCTCTCTACCACAAAAACTCATTATATATTTATACAATGACACTAGGGCTTAGCTCGTTACAAAAGGAACCAAAAGGTCTAACTACTTTTAACTAAATTTTTCTTTCCACGCATACTGACTCATGAAAATGTGTTAATTGTCTTCCTTTCCTCTGCATGTGTTTCTCCTTAGATGAATTTTCACATGATTTTCTCCTACATGATTCCCAAAACTTGTCCCAAAATGACTTGCTCCAACAATCCCCCAACACTAACCCATGGCTCGTCCCGAGCCACTTTGGGATTTCTTCTAGGCTTACACAAACTTCTGAAATGTTTTCCTTGCAGTTGTGATATTTTAACTTGCTTGTGTTTCTTTTGTGAAATTCATTCGATCGTCTCTATAGTAATATGGGTCTTCAATTTTTAGACACTTTCTTGTACCACCTACTTGACCATGGCCTATGTGGATGCTAGTTCTGCTATCACCTTGTATGCTTCCTCCTGCCGTGTTTCGATCTTTTGTGCGAGAGCCTGATGCTTCACCCTCATATGGTTCATCTCTAAGTATAATTTTCTATTTCCTTATATTGCTGCCATATTTTGTGTTGGTGGTAAGGTGCTCATCACTTCCTTAAACTTCTGCACCTTCTCCTATGCAGCCTGTGGCTTCTACCCAATTTCCTAGAGCTTTGCTTCTTCTGTCAGCTAAGTCCATACTTCTGTGATTTATTCTTATAGCTTGGCACACTCTGCTTCTAGACTTCTAATTTTTTATACGATTGTTGTCTTCGTCTTATCCCTTTTCTCCCTTTCCTGCAGTGGAGTGCTCAGTGTCTGGTGTGCTTCCAAATCAATAGTCTTCATGCGGAATCCCTAAATGGATTCACTTATCTTTGTGACCTGTTATTCTAAAGGGGTGTCTACCTCCAAAGGAACTTTTGGAATATTACTATAGACCCCATGAACCGCCTGTTTCAATATTTATGTCTTTTATACGACCTCCTCCCTCTATAGCCTAATTTTATCGTATTCTTCCTGGAGCACATCATTATCTACAACTTCCTTAGTCAACTCCATCAACATTGACACCGTGAACACAATTGAATTTCCTATGTGATGCTCATATGAAATCCGTGTAATACTTCTACATGAAACTGAGATAACACCAAGTCAATATGACTAAGTGCATTTGCATGCTCCTATAACTCTATCGTAGGGAAATCTAATTCTCTTGCTGCTATCTTCATCACCCAACGCTCTCCAGATGTTGTATATGGGTGAGATGTCATCGATTTAACCTATGTGGTCTTTATTGTACTCTTTGTATTCTCTTATTCTCCTATTCTAAATAGAATTATCCTAGTGGTATCCAAAATATATCACACTGTGAAAATCTACGCTTTCAGGTCTGAGTGTTTGTCTTCTTGTTTCTACACTGCTCGCTCAAAATATTCCTCAATGACCTCCTTGACTTGATATGCAATATTGTCTAAGTCATCATATGTTAGTGCTTGAATGGTCATTTCCCTCACAACTTTCCTCTTCTTGTGTTGTTGGATTTCCTTCCCCTTTTTCGTGTCTTTCCTCTTCTCTCTTGGTCGTGGTATAGTATTTTTTGTGTCACCTACATGTTGTGTATTTCCTCTTATACTTTTGGGTGTTGTGTCTCTGGATGCTCTGTTTTTGTCATTGGGATATTCCACTCATTGTCCTAATATTCCATGATATGTCCCATTTCTTCTTCAGTCACCTTGTATCTTGTGGGAATCCATTCCCGAGTTGGGTCCTTCTTCACTTGAATGTAAATATGATGGAATCCTACCTTAAAATGTGAAACTTCCTTGTACACTTATACCACTCATGGTAATATGTGTGGTGTATCTTGAATGCATTGTCGAATTACCTCCTTATAGATGTAAACAACGATGTCATTATCCAATTGTCTCTCCTTGTGCATAGTATGCCACAAGTTAGCATATCTCATTACCAAACATGGCTTGTTTGTAGTTGACAGAAACTATGTGTCTTCCAACTCCCTCCAAGACACTAATGTTATCAATATTAAAAACCATGTGTAGTGAAATTTTGTTACCTTGTCATGTGCCTCTCTGCAATCCATCAAAAATTGATTTAACATGAATGTCTCCCAGTTCATTTGTACACCTTTTGTGTACTTCTCTATTGTTTATATCACACCTTCCAGCACTTGATCCTTGCAACACTTCCTCAAAAATTTTCAAGCCAACAGTTGCATCACAAACGAAACACACTCGTCATTGATACTCGCTACATAAATCCCACACACACTTCTATACATATCAAACTTCTCTTTCATCCTCTTCGACAAAGCTTTCTCGTTCGACTTATCTATAAAAAGTGGTGATGGGTCCTCCCATTCCATTGGAAACCCTATTATTCACACAATCAACTTTGTATCTATGGACATGGCTCTGTCTATCCATAGTTATCCTCCATGGATGAAAATTAACAACATGTTAAAATAGGCATTGATATCGGCACTGCTACCAAAATGAGGGATCTATAACAAATTCATAATCCCTTATTTCTCCAACCCTGTTGCCCAAACCTATGACTCAACTAGGATAAACAATGTTTTTGGGTAAATGATTTTCTTTAGATATTTCTTCAGCACTAACTCCAGGAAATTTTTCTCATCTGATATGTCGTGATCTAGAAACTTCATATTTTCCATTGTGCCTAACATATCTTCTTCAACGATTATACCTGGTGGAATTTTTGGCTCCACTATCTCATACTTTGCTTCCTTTTCTAACCTAACCGGCTTAACTATCGTTTTTCTGGGTGGTATATACTCTTTCATAAAGTTGGCTGAACTCGGATTTGACTCGAATTCTCTTGGGTTCCTTCCTGTATAGGTGCTACTCGTGGATTAGCACATTTTTTCTTCATTCATGATGCTAATGTATTTTCTACCTTGGGTGGCGCCATAGCTTTGTGAAAGACACTTCCCTTGACAACTAACTCCTTCAACTCCTTGTGTGTTCGCTCAGCTCTCTGCAGCTCTCAAACGACAATACAATTTTTCCACTGAACCCTTAACTACTTTTATAACTTGTTGTCGTTTTTTACTTTCCCTTTTCGTGCCCCACAACTGTAGTCTAATCCAACTTGTACTCATATTCAATTATTTCCATACTTTGCAATAAATTCATATTATTCTACGGATCATGGTCTAGATCTTGTCAGCTTGTCATGGTCTCGTCACTTCTTTCCATTTACAATTACATGTCTCCACTACCTCACCGTTACGATCTCTCCTTAATGCTTGTCCCATATTTTATATTTTTTAATGTGTTTCCCTCTCTCTACGCATATATTTGTCACACTTCAATCCTCCTTCCTATACACAGTTCCTTCCTCTTTATACATCTCTGTGAAATTTAATGGATTTATCTCCTTAATCATTTAACGTTATGCATCACTTCAACCTTCAAATTATTTTGTTTCTTTTCTTCTATTCTTTTTTTTCTATAATACAATATAATACAAGTACTATGGTACACATGCTACGTGCTCAGACTAGTGTGCAAAAGTATGGTTGTCCCTATACAGGTTCATCCGACTACTGTTAACCAATCCTTCCACAATAGCTCCATTCCATTTCTCCAACTAAAACACACCTGCATATGTCACAAATATTATCACATATGGACCTAACCAATGCATCTGAAACTTCCCAGAGTGCTCCAAAAAATTGTTGTCGTAGAGAAAAACTAAGTCTCATGTCGAGAACTTCTTATATTTAATGTGTCTGTCATGCCATAATTTCTCATGTGCTTTCTGAACTTGTTGATGGAAACCTGCGACAAATAAGTCCTCTTTTAGCTCTTCTAGCTCTAACATTATCTTCTCCACTGCGCCAAAATCTGTAATCTTTGTCAGCGCAGCAATGCACAGGCTCAGTATTATGAATTCTATAGGAATAATAGCTTCTTCGCCATAAAATAGTCTGAATGGGGTTTTTCCTATCAAATTATTACTTATAGTCCTATACGCCCAAGAAACTGCTAAAATCCTCAAGTCCCAGTCGTCTCAACTTACATTACACACCTTCGTCACTACGTTGTCTAGGATCTTATTGAATTCTTCTACTGTCCCATTTTCTTAAGGATGATATGACATATTATTCTAATGATAAATCTGAAACTCTTTTGTCACAACTATAATCGTCTTATTCAAAAAATGAGTTGCATGATCTCTCATAAGTATTATAGGGATCCAAACCTTGTCACTACATTTTCAAACAAAAACTGTGCAACTGTCTTTGTGTTGCAATATTTGATTGGTTCCACTTCATCCCATATGGTCAAGCAATCTATCACAATAATAATGTATCTAGTTCATGAACTCTTTGTTGGTGGAATAATCGGTTGAACGATGAACGACCCATTTATCAAAATATTGTAAATTCACTTGAGGTACTAACAACATCTCATCTCTCATGGAAGGATTCCCAAATCTCTGACAGACATAACAAGTCTTACAAAATTCCTTAGCATCTTTATGAAGGGTAGGCCACCACAATCTTGTGTGAACAATATTCTGACTTGTTTCTTATCCTACATAGAAACCTCCTACAACCCCTTCATGTGCCTCTAAAAATATCATATTCCTTTCATGTTCTAATATGCATTGTCACAAAATACCATCTGCACCTAACTTATACAAATTTCCTTCTATAAGTTGATAGTCTGTTGCCTTCACTACTAACTACTTCTTCTTTGCAACTGTAAAATCCAGTGGGATTACTCTTGTACTCAAGAAGTGGATTATTTCTGCAAAATAGTCATCAACCATTTGTACTGTAAATAATTTTGTGTCTCATAAATTTCCATGCAAGTTTCTTGGATCTTCTCCTGATAGTATGCGAGATAAGTGACGATGTCCTGAATTAAATTTCCTTGGTTTCACAATTACCTCAAAGTCATATTCCTGAAACAATAATATCCATCTGCATATTCTCCCCCCCAACACTATCTTATTGACCAAATATCTTAGCGCATAATGTTTTGTGTACATCTTAAAGTGTGAACCCAACAAGTAATGTCTAAACTTCTGCAATGCGTAAACCATTGCTAATTTTTCACGTTTTGTAGTAGTATAGTTTTCTTCTGTAGTTGACAACTTCCTGCTTGCAAATGCATTTAGATTATATATATATCCTTCTCAAGGTTGATATAACACTACGCCTAAATATATAGATGATTCATCCACGTGAACATGAAACTCCTTCCAAAATGGAAGTATCAAAATCGACGTCGTAACCAATTTCTTCTTCAAAGTATCTAAATCTTTATGACATTCCTCACTCCATGAAACTTATTCTCCTTCTTAACCAATTTTTCCATCAAGGTTGTGATATGCACATATCATCTAAAGAACTTCCTATAGTACCCTGTATGACCCAAAATTGTTCGTAAATTTCACACTAAATTAGGCGGTGGTAAGTCAACAATCACAACAATCTTTGCAAGATCTACCAACAGTCCTTGCTTACACACTACATGGACCAGTAAGATACCAAACGATACACAAAAAATGCACTTATTTAAATTCAAATATATCTAAAACTTACTACACCTATCCAACATCAAGAGAAACATCTCAATATTATCTTTCTTCAAGCTAAACATTGTCTAGTCATCTAAGTATACTTCTAAGAACTTATGGATGAATTCTTTAAATGCTGCTACAACCAATCTAGAGAATATTGTTGATGCATTATTCAATCCAAATGACATCACTGTGTACTAGTAACATCCCCATTCTGTCGCAAATGTAGTCTTATACGTATCTTCCTGTGCAATCTTGATCTGATGATACCCTGAAAATACATCAGTGAATGAATAAGCTTCCTTCCCTCCTACATTCTCCAACACGTCATATGTAAACAGTGTAGGAAAAAGATCATGTAAGAAGGAATCATTTAATTTCCTCAGATCTACACAAATTATGATCCCTCTTGTCTTCTTATCTTGAACTACCATTGGAATGATCCCCTATGATTCTGCGACAGGTTTAATAATCCCATGTTCCAAAATTTTGTCTATTTGTGCTTTCACCTTTTTCTTGTACACTAGATTCAACATGTATGGTCTCTTCTTTACCAGATTAACATATGGATTCAAAGGAATATTCATCTCTTCTAACTCCCTAAAAATCCCTTTAATCTCTAAAAAAGTAGTCCGAAACGGGTCTTGATATTGTTGATATTATGGTAGCTGCGGGAGGTATTTACCTCCACGTGTAAACCTTACGAGAATAGAATATTCCGGAAAGAAAGAAGAGACCCTAATTAATTGGTTAATAACCCTAGAAGAGAAGTCGGCTCAAGAGAAAGACTTGTATTAGGTTATTAGCCTCCAAGAGAATAAGTCGACTAAAGGAAATATTATATACTAAAGAATTAGTACCCAGAATGGGAAGTCGGCCCAGGCAGTCTGCCAGAATTAGTATAAATACAGGAGGCTAGTCTTCATTCTGGCTAGTATTCTCAGAACTACATAAGCAACACTTGTGCGCACTATAGTTGGCCAGTTTGTGTGCAAGTTTGGAGGAGAGTTTCTGTTGCAGCTGCTGCAGCTAGCAGATTTCAGTTTTGGCTTGGACTCTCTCTTGGTTATGGTTTGGACTTTCTGATCAACTATTTTTACTCTTGTTTGGTGCACTATCCTTGGAGAGAGGTGCGCTATCTTGTTTTTCTATCTAGCCTAGGGTTTGCTTATGGAATGATTCTCTGTCAAGGTCAAGGTCCTCGAGGGTGGCTTTGACCTATGGTTGGGTGACAATAGTAATATTGTCTATGGTTAAACGAGCACATTCATCATATTCTAACATGTTATGGGCCCACACCTCCTTCATTCAGTCTAACCACTGGAAGGAAGCATATCCATAAGGATACTAAGCTCGTTGAAGAGCTACTGCTAGGGTTTCTGGTAGGAGCAGCTACCAAAGCACTGCCTCTAGGGTTACTTGCAGGTGCAGTTGCAGAATTACCTAAACCTCTCTTTGAGTCACCTTAAGTGAAGGGATTGACCTAATTTATGGATATATTAGTGCACCCTATCCTAGCGCATCCCCTGGTACTCTCAGCAAGCCAAGACGTCAAGTTTTAGTTTTTGGTCAAATCTAGGGTTGACAAAGTCAAAGCAGCCATGACTTACTCTATGAAGTTAGAAAACAAGTTAGATGGGGCTTCTAACTTCAGAGCATGGAAGAAAAGGATTGATCTCATCCTTGCCAAGAACAAAGTGTTGGATATCGTGAAAGGAAAGATTGTGGAACCAGAGTTTGAAGAAGGAAAAGAGAAGGAACCACAAAATGTTGCAGTTATGGAGAAGTTCAAAGACAATGACATCAATGCCATGAGTATCATAGTGGATTCTATAAAATACCACTTGATACCCTACATCTCCCATATTGACTCATCTAAGAATATGTATGATGCGCTAACAAACCTCTTCTCAGTCAGAAACATTGGACAAGTAATGAGTTTGAAGAATGAGTTCTGTAACATAAATATGAATGATGATGATAGCATAACATCATACTTTGTGAGAATATCTCCGTTAAGAGATCAAATACAAGTTATTGAAGAGATCATTTCAGAGAAGGAATTGGTAAACATAGTGATCAATGGTCTTTCGAAGACATGGGATGCATTTTCCGCAAGCATGAACACAAGGAAGTAGTATCCTACATTTTAAGAACTTTGGACTTGTTGCACACAAGAAGAATCAAGGATCAGTGCAAAAGAGAAACCCCAAAATAAGTACGATGATCAAGCCTTCACAACAAGGTTCAAGGATTTCAGGAATAAAAAGAAGTTTGGCTCCAGGAAGAAACCAAATCAAGAGAAAGATATGTCAAGAATACAATGCTTCAATTGTCGAAAGTATGGTCACTATAAGAATAATTTTCCTGATTTAAAGAAAAGGAAGGAAACACACGAAGCATCAGTTGCCAAGAAAAAGGAACCTTCAAAGAAGACTAAGCAAGATGAAATAAACTTCTTCTTCTAAGACAAGGTAACAATACTCTTCATAGTTCTTGCACATACCATGTTTTTTGTACATACCTTGCATATCTATTTCTTAGAAGATAATATGTTCCAAGAGAAACTATACCTATGGAAGAACAACAAGATAAGGATTTCTATCACAATGACTATAAGACAAGGTAATACACATGGAAGGATGAAGTACATCAACAACCCCTAGTAACAATTCATGTGGAAGTTATTACATAAGTGATAATTGTAAGATAAGCCGAAATTAGAATCAATCTTGAAGAAACCTAGAAGAAGTAAAGGCATAAAGAAGTCAACAATCAAGAGGAAATTGGAAAAAGATTTATGACACTTTGCAGAAGGCAATGAGGATGTAGATGGAAGCGTGGAATCTCTTAGATGGAGGGAGCCGATTATATATTTCCAAAAGAAGAGCATGCATTTATGCATGAAGCAAGGATTAGGAGGGACCTAATCCTAATGATCCATTGAATATGATGAAGCATCTATTCATGTTCCCATCAATGATAGCAACCATGAAAAGAAGACGTGTTCAGTTTGAATTTAGAAGCAGTCTTCTTCGAAGAGAAGCCTTAAAGTATCCCTGGTTGTTCATCCACATCCATGATCCTATGATGAAAGAAATAAGTTGGAATCTTCAGGGCATGGAATCTATAGAAAACTCCATGGACCCAAGAGCTAATGAGAAACATGAGGAAGAACATTAATATTCCAAGAAAGAAAAGCTAGAACAACCAGTCATTGTATCGAGAATCACAAGACTACCAGCGTGAAATGAACTCACTAAAAGAAATCAAGCAGTGATGAAGAACAGTGTATGGAATACTTCTGAATGAAAGCATTGCGAGATCCAAAACTAGAGGTTCTCCCAGAGGGAGGGAGAAGACTATGATGATTTTTTGTTCCAGTAAACCAGACATACCTCTACATGAGCCATTATATCATCCACAATATCCATGGGTTGGAGTTTACACCAGATGAATTAAAAGACTATTCTCCAGAATATTTGAACAATGAGCGTATGAGGAGAAACCTGAAGGCTTTAAGGTATACCAGAAAGAAACCCTTGTATGTAGATGAAGACAACTTGGTAAAGAACCTCCAATGCACAACAAAAGCGTGGTGAAAAACCTTCTATTACAGAGATATTGTATCAGAATGGTTACTCAGAAGCTCAGGATGATGGATTTATAATCCATGACAAACTCTCATGATGGAAGAAGAAGTACCACTTGGATATGTTCTAGTCTGACCCTTGCTACGATGTTATGAGCTAGCAGGAAACAAAAGATGAATCCAATAATGATATACTATATTGATAAGAGATATATGAATCCTTTAGAGAAAAACCATTGTTCCAGAAATACCAAAGTATAGTGAGATCAAGCATTACATTCTCCATGATGAAGTCCAGAAAAGAGAAAGTGGTTCTCCAATATATATCTCTAGAGATGAGCAAATAAGAAAACATTTTGGTAAATCCTCTGTCCAAGATGAAAGAGTTTGCATACTCAAGCTGGAGCTTGTAGGAGATGACTCCCTTATTGAAAAAGGAAGAGATGACTCCCAGGTGGGGAGGGAGCACTGATGTGTTATTGATTTATGGTCATGGTCCAGGATGAGAAGTTCCTTTCCAGTTCGAAAAGTAGTTTGATATTTCTGATGGATAGGCATTTTCCAGTTTGGAAAATGGTCCAGATCGAACGGTCATTTTCGTAATGAAAATGGTTTGATGGACTGTTGATGTACCATAGACAATGATTCCCCTTGTGGTTAACATAGGGAATGGTCTAGGACAGTCTCTCTTCTTGACAATCACTCTCAGTAGTGGTCAAGAAGACTAGTCCGCCTGGCCGGACAATCATTCTTTTGAAGCTCATAGTTGTGAGCAGTTTCGAAGAATGGTCCGTTTTGGAGGTTGGTGCAGGACAGTCATTTCCTTAGGAAATGGTCCAGACAGTCATTCCCTATGGAATATTCATTCTCTCTAGGTTACACTTTTTTTAGTGCCAGAGGAATGGCCCAGATAGGTGAATGGTCCAGGTTCAACAATCAGGGATAGGAATTCCCTAGGGTAGACTCATTCTCTCCAGGTTGCACTTTGTTTAGTGCCGAAGGAATGGCCCAGATAGGTGAATGGTCGAGGCTCAGAAATTGGGACAGTTATTCTTCCTGGATTGAGAATAATAGTCCAGATATCTCATCATTGATGTTTTACCTTCTGAGGGAAGATGCTATTCCATATATCACAGATGTGAGTGGAAGAATGGCCCAGATGATTTAGTTGATATCATAACAATGTTTTATGTGCAGTTTGATGATATGATTGTTATGGAGACTGTATTTCTCCAGACAATAGATGTATACTATTGTGGTGGATGTGTTCCACTGTTTGTGACTA
Organism: Picea engelmannii; assembly: GCA_009831015.1. Lineage (NCBI taxonomy): Eukaryota > Viridiplantae > Streptophyta > Pinopsida > Pinales > Pinaceae > Picea > Picea engelmannii. Next base: position 657,851 of record ML777178.1, read on the forward strand.
TATGTCACTGATCAAGTATCTGTATGCTACTTGGTGTGGTAGTGTACCATTGGATTGTAGTTGTGTACTACTATGGATAGACACAATTGTGTTCTATTGAATGCAATTGTTCTGATTGCCTTGAAGACTATCAGTAGTGTTGGAAATGATTATCAGCTAGATAGATGACCAATGGACATAGATTTCCTAGATGGAAAATGGTTTAGTACATATATTTTTCTAGTACATATGTATAGATTAGGAGAATGGATGTTGTGTCACTTCGAGGAGTGAGTGACTTATCCAACATCATGTCTGATTACTCAGATGGAATATGGTTTCAAGAGATGATGCAGATGATGACACTGATAGTGATGATGGTGGTCATGATCTAATCATGAGTTAGTCTATACGAGTATATTGATTCTACTAGGTAAATGGTATGTTTGTTCTTAAGAACATCACCTTCAATAGCTCCCTAGATAGGATGGAGTGTTGATATTATGGTAGCTGAGGGAGGCATTTACCTCCATGTGTAAACCTTACGAGAATAGAATATTCTGAGAAGCAAGAAGAAACCCTAATTAATTAGTTAATAACCGTAGAAGACAAGTCGGCTCAAGAGAATGACTTGTATTAGGTTATAAACCTCCAAGAGAAGAAGTCGACTAAAGGAAATATTATATACTAAAGAATTAGTACCCAGAATGAGAAGTTGGCCCAGGAAGTCTGCCATAATTAGTATAAATACAGGAGGTCGGTCTTCATTCTAGCCAGTATTCTCAGAACTGCAGAAGAAACACTTGTGCACACTGCAGTTGGCCAGTTTGTGCGCAAGTTTGCAGGAGAGCTGTCGTTGCAGCTGTTGCAACTAGCATATTTTGGTTTTGGCTTGGAATCTCTCTTGGTTATGGTTTTGACTCTCTGATCACCTCTTGTTACTCTATTTTGGTGCGCTATCCTTGGAGAGAGGTGCGCTATCTTGTTTGGCTATCTATCCTAGGGTTTTCTTCCAGAATGATTCTTTGTCAAGGTTAAGGTGCTCGGGGGTGGCTTTGGCCTATGGTTGGGTGAAAATAGTGATATTTATTATGGTTAAACGAGCACATCCATCATATTCTAACATATATTTGTGCAATAAATCAACTATTTTCTCTACAGTTGCATCATTCCAATAGTCTCCTATGTTCACAAATTTGGGCTTATCTTCTGTACCAATATTTACTTTATGTGTTCTCAATGTATTTGCATATAAAACTGATTCAAGTTGCGGTCCTTCTACTACACACTCTACTTTAGCTTCTGGTATTTGCACATTTCTTGGATGTTCCTCTTCTTGGTCTTCTTCAACAACATTATAATAGTGAAAAACTTATTCAATTGTCATAGAAGATCTATGCGCACTACATACATGTGTTAGTTCTATCAAGTATTCTAATGAAAAAATATTGTTCTTGATAACTTGCAAAGTTGAGTCAATCAAAGGAGAATCATATTCAAAAATAAAAGTTACCTTGAAATTCTGAGTTAATTCTACCCAATCTGTAGTTTCTCTACACACTTCTAGTTCTAAGTACCAATTCTTTGGGATTGTTTCCAAGGTGTGTACAAACAAGTTTGTCCATTATTTCCTAGGTACATTACTCCATTTCACAATACATTGTGTAACGTTCTCCATCAAACAACTCAATCATGTATACTTATGCATAGTATCTTCATTATATGTCCCAAACTTGGTTTGTAATAGTCTTCTGCACTGCTGCCAATCTCGTATTCCCTCCTTATGTGCAACGCACCATCTTGTCGGGGTTTCTTTCATCACGACGTATAAAGCTAATAATATCTGCTAATATGATATTTGAATTTTAAACTCTTTCATAAAATAATCTACATTGGTTAGTATGTCATACCTTGGAGGATCACATGCCTCAGTTCCAATCCATCGCAACGCGCGGGTAATCCGAGAACATTTCCTATTAGACACTTCATGCAATCTCTGTTGCCAATTCTCCAAAGATTCTTATGAATCGGATGCACATGAACTAATAATTCTCTAACTAAGTACACCATCGGCTATAGGATTCACATAATTTTCCATCTTCATGGTCATATTATACACATTATCGATCTCTTTTCTCTTTACTGGTTCTACATATCTTCTTCCTTCAGTAGGATCCAATGATGTAGTAACCTTTAATTCTTCTACTTCAAATATCATCTATCTCTTCTTCATATCAATAATAGTATGGTTTTAAAAGTCCCAATGAAGTCTAAGTAGTGTTGGGTAAGGGGCGCTACCATCCCCTATCTCGATCACTTCAAAATCGACCAAGTTGCACACTCCATCAATACTAAGACTTACCCATGTCATCCTTCCAGTTGGAACAATATTATGCTGATTTTCTAACCTCAACCGAATGGGAGACTAGATCAAGTTAATATTACCCATGATTTCCCAGGTCTGCTTTAGGATGACATTTACATCAGATCCTATATCCAAAATAATATTGTTCATGTTGTATTTTCATATCTGTACATTGAGTCAAAACTCCCTATTTATTCTCTTCTTGTGGTGCACCTAGTTAACTCCTCAGTGTTCTACAAGTATCTCTTTCTCTTGGGCGTAATGGTCGATCATTCCGTGCAACATACTCAAAGAAGACACATCCTTCATTAACTCTAAACAACTTTTTATAAAACTATTCAAAGTGCTTACCTTGTCAACTTTGCTTTCTAAATGGTTGTAGACTGGTGGCATATCATACACTGACGACCTATCATACAAAGTTGGCATATTCGAATTTGATGCTATCGATTCTACTCCTATCACTTCCTTCCTTTCTTGCGTATAAGTCTCTTTCTCCTTTCTAGGGTCAAACAATGGTTGAAGAACTATTGCTTTCCTGACCCATTGGTGGATCCTATTTCTTTGATCCATCATATCATCTTCGGTTCTTGTTCATCTACACGTAACCGTTGTTATCTTTGGTTGTTCATCGTGCTCCTCTGTTTCTATTAACTGTACATTCGGGTTCCTCTTTTCTTTCCATTTTTCAATCAGTTGTGAGCAATCCTCTGTTCAATGGTCTGGCTATCTACAATATGTACATGTTGTCCAAGATGATTACATTTATAACATATAATTGGTCCTCTTCCTCCTCTTCCATGGCCTTTGAACCCTCTTATTCCTCCTTGATTATATTATCTTGGAGTATTATACTGCAAAGCTCCTCCTTCAAATTCTTATCCCTGGACTCTATATGCATATGTAGTGCGCTCTATCATCAGATCAAATACATGAAATTTATTTTCTTCATGTCATACCGACTTACAAAAGTTATAAAATAGGTTTCTCGCAGTACTATGATATTTCTGCATCAACGAGAAAGAAGTAGGGTGGTGACCCATCGTCTTGCAAATATCGCACCATATCCCTAGTGGATTCATATCTCATGTATTCAATGGAACATGGATGAATGACATTCTTCTTTTCTTTTTGTAAGTTCCTCAAATTTAATAGTCAATGCTGCTAACTGCGACTGAACTTGAGCCATCCCTGCACCATTTTTTCCTACCGAGGATGCTTCTAATTTCATAGCAATTTCTAAGGATTCTGGTTGTGACACAATATTTTGCTGCATCAAAGGGCAGCATATATGTGGCAACAATCTTGCAATAAACCACTCCTTGTGTTGTTCATCTGGAATTTGGAATGTCAACCGATCCTTCAGTATCTTGAATATTTGATCATAGTCCCACACTGATTCATTCACTATCTTCTTGATCACCTTCAACTTTGTAATACACTACAACTTGGAGCTAGGTTTCTGGAACTCTTTCAATAGAGCTTGTAACATCCCTCTCTATTGAGCATACTATTATTGACTTATTATTTGAGGACACTTTCTTGCAAGTGATCCGGGTATGGAACATTGTGATTTCATTCAGATTTTGGGTTATATATGATGATGTTGAGGTTTTATAGTTGCTTGATTATATATATATATGTGTGTGTGTGTGTGTGTGTGTGTGTGTGTGTGTGTGTTAACATGTTCTTTTGACAAGTCATCTTAAGTGTGCAGGACACATGACATGTTATAGATGCTAGTTTCATCAAGGGGCTCCCTTGGACTCCAGATTGAGTTAGTGAGTCGATTGTATTGTTTGAGTATTTCATAATTATGTACATATGATGTATGATGGATTTTAGTACGATTTATATATATGGATTTTGAAACTATTTTTTTAGTGATGTAGGATTGATGATGTTTGGTAATCCGACTCACATAAGGAGTAAAGGGACCTTGTACAAAAAACCAGATATTGAGGAAGAGGGGTGGCAACATCTTTGTCACAACCTACTAGCACTCTCGTCGTGGTCAGAACTATAGGTTAACTATTACCTAGTTGGGTGGTCCATGATGTCGTGAGGGCATATTGAGACAGTCGCTCACGTAGATTTCTAAGGGGTGCAGAATAAGGCAGGTTCATTATTCCTTAGCATCCCTTAGTCTCTCACAAGGTCGACTAAATGTAGTTTTGACTCCAAGGGGTTGGACAAACTTCCAAAAAAAATTCAATGAGAGTGGCACCCTTGAATCACAAGTTGAATCTTCAATGGAACGTCACACAATTGAAAGCTGAGTTAATAAACATAGGTGGCCTAGAAAACACTAGAATGATTTGACCATGATGGATGAAAATAAATAAAAATAAAAAAAATAAAGTATTAATTATTTAAGCCAACCATAAATTTTAAATAAAGGGGATAATTAAATTGTGACATGAGTAAATATTGAAGGAAATTGATGGTTAGGAATTAGTAAGTAAGAACCTCAAGAATTGATAAAATACACAGGGGTGCATACAATTATTAAAAATAAACCCTTGTTTAAAAATAATTACAACTTGAGAGAATGGGTGGTTCATAGAATACAATTTGGGTCAACCAACCCTAGCCTAACTAAGAAGACTTCTAATCCAACCCTAACTAAAACCTAGTTAGGAGACACCCATTAATTAAGGGGATTGGAGAAAATAAGGGATAACTAAGAGGAAATTTAGGAACAGATGGGGAAATGGGAGGAAAGGTGGTAGTTAAAGAAAAATAAAAGAGAAATTACTTGTGCAACTTGGGGAGGATGTGACACTTGTAGTGGATGAATAATCCTTGAATTGAATTTCTAAAAATTAATGAATTATGCATGAGGGATATATGTCTATGAGGAAGAATTCTATAAAGAAATGGACGTAGAAGGGAAAGAGATCAGACCCTGGGAAGGCACTGTTATGCTACCGAATTTTTGATCGAATGTGTTTTTACTTGTGATAGCTGGGACTCTAGGCTTGTGGAAAGAGTGGAAGCTCTCCCTTGCGAGGCAAGCCTCAAAGCTATTGTGTTCTGGTCTTTGTTCTTGGCCCCTTTGTGGCTCGGGGGGATAAGGGGGAAGAAGAGTACCCATAGCATTGGCTGGGAGGTACCAGTGAAGTCTCTTTGATTAGCAAGCGAAGGAAAGGAAGGAGTGAAAGGTCTCGAAGGACATCTTCAACACACATGTTTATTGATTTCTTGTATTTATAAGATGAATTTATTTATTTTATGAGAGTATCAGTAAAATAGATGGACATAGTCACTCTAGAATCATTGGAAGGTCTAAATGTCAAGTGTTACGTTTGCTGGAAAATAAACAATAGCGACAGTGTTATATTTTATCTCTTCCCTATGAATTTTAGACATTTTCCGAACTCTGTATATCATTGTGATCCTCCTTGTTAGGCGAGAAATATGTATTCATATAACTTATGGTTAAGTTTTTTTTTTCATCCTTACCTGAATATGTTGAACATATTTTAAGGGGATTGAGTTAGGACATTTTAAATGTATTGCTCATAGGTCATTTGTAGTTTAGTTGCAATTTGTATCATAAGCCCTTGTTGAATTTCATTTAAAATACAAATCAACTATGTTGATAGGTTTTCTACCGAGAGGCGTACTGGATACGAACTTGTACCATAACTTCCTGTTAAGTTTACAATAAATCAAGTCTGTCGAATGGTGTATTTTCGTGAAATTGTTAAACCCTAGATTATTGTCTTTCTCTAATTAGATTTGTTTTTACCAAAAGTCTCTAGGGAAGTGGAGTTATGTAAAATTTTTGTTACTTAATCCATTTACTTTGGGATTCGTGGGATTCCCATTCTTGGGTTTCCAGGAAAATTTTTACTTACTTACAATCCAGGTGTTATCCCTTTTTCCTAAACCAAGTTATGCATGTGACCGGGAGCCAGAACCTGGTGCTAGTCCTAAGTGACCTTATTCGGGGTTCCGAAACTCCAATGTTCTGGATATTTCTTCAACCGAACACTCCTTTTCTCCTGAAGTGTTAACCGAATGAATCTGGTCTTGAGCTGTGATGATCGACAGTTGTGGGTTAACCCTACCTCACCTTTATTCTCAAATTTTGGGAATCTAATCTAATGGATGACATATTTTTCCCTGCACGATTTATTCTACAATGGAGATCCCCTTCGAAGTTTGAAACTCCGAGAGTTTCACCTTTTTTTGACCATCAACACATTTCCTCCAGAGGGCCGAATTTTCGACCCTCCGAAGGACTCACAATGGAATATCTAATGGTCTTGGCTTTTCTCCATATCTATGGATCTACCTTACTCTGGAATGTCAGAACTTTGGGGTCTTTTAAACCTTTAACCCTTACCTTTAACTTAGTTGGAGAGTCGAATCTGTTTAACTCAGAGATCAATAGTCCCTATACCTTTCTCCAATCTACGACTAGAAATGATTTCAGATATCTAACTCTTCGAAGAACCGTGTTTACTTGGAGTCATATCTCCCAGAGTGACATACTACTGGAGTGACATTGCTACTGATGTAACTATTGACCTAGCACTGGCTGAGTGGTTGCCACGTTCCACCTTGATTCATAGATTTCATACCTAAAGTTCCAACTATACCTTGACCCTTGTCACTGTATAATTTCTCCACATGTCCTTACTAACGTGATCTTGTTGATGTGGATTGTGATGACGTGGGATCTCATTGTGTTGCCATGTGTCTTACTTCATGACTCTGGGGCTTTTTCCTTCATGTATCTTTACATGTTTTGTACTTATTTCCATCGGAGTGGTCAACGTCGAAGTGGTAAGCATTGGAAGTTCTTACTCTTTTCTTCCACTCGGATTTCATCCAATGACTTTGATCAGTCCTGGATCAATGGTCTAGATTCATTTCAGGGTTCAGGACTCCGGGTTGTTCATTGTTTCCACTTTCCTTTTCTCTTGGAGTGAGATTCACTGGAGCTTAAACCTAGAGCATCTTGACTTTATCTAACCATCTGCCTTTAACCTGAAAATCTTAACATATACAAAGACCATAAAAATGTCACTAATCTACAGTGTAGATCACATCGGAGCTTCAGGAATTTGGGGTTCTTCCCTCCTTGTCAATTAGCCTAAAGGGATTTTGTCCTCTCTTCATATGACTAAGAGCTATGACCTCGTCCCATTTCCTTGAGTGCTAATCAACGGGTTAGTTCGATGGTTGTGATTTCATCGATCTTGAATATTGATGGCTTGGGGAGGATTGCAGAGCCTCAACTAGCATGATGTTTAAACCCTTTCCCTATTTCTGCAATCAATATTTCCCGTTGATAGTGTGACCGATGCCAACCATTGATCTGTTTCTAGGTGACGATCGACGACCCGTGAGGATTGCGGAACCCAAACTAGAACGATAGTTAACTTGACGCTTCGATCATGAAATGGATCGCCTTCATTGATATACCCTCACTGAGATCCTATGGCCAAGACTTAATCTGATGTTGATCCTAGGGCCCTCCTCTACAACTCCCATATCTTACGGCTACTGTAGCTTTATCCTAGTTCTATGGTCATGACCCCTCCTTGAACCCTGCACCCTTGTCGCTCTTAGAACATCCCTCAGATTTATATGCTTTGTTGAGTGCGTACTTGCACCTCCCCTGTGTATGTTCTCTCTGTCTCTCCTGGGATTGTACTTTCGAAAGTTTTGACCGCTTCTCGACTTGAGAGGGTCTCTGTGCACTTTGGGTGTTGAATCTTCTGAACCTTGGGCTTTCAAGGAGCCATCTACACACTTTTGGAATTGACTCTGGAGGTGTTGCACTGTGTTTCTAGAAGAAAAGCTTCAGGCTCCTTACAAAACTTAAATTCTTTATTAGAAAAGACTCTCTCTCCTAGTTACATATTATTTGTCCACTGTATCTAAGTGATTCAAATTTGTCATAATGGTAGATTGTAGGTTAAAAGGATTTTGTTTTATGTTTATGATTATTGTCTAGGTGTATCTAGAATGTCTTCCTATCCTTAATGAGTAAGGTGATAAGGTATTGAAATAGTATGTAATGATGTTTGATGAAGTAACCAGGCTACCAAATTTTCTTCGTTTACATAAGGATAGTTAAGAACATTGTTGTATATTAAAATTTTTGAAATGAAATGAGATTATGGTAATTAGACACTTCCTTGTTCCTCCCAAAATTTTCTAGTATTGAGACCTTAAAGGGTCAATATTAATCAGATGAATCCTATACTTGAGCATTGATTATGTGCCTTGTAAGTCCTAACCTTGCAGGATAGGTTGGGTGGGTAGTTGTATTTCATTTTATGTGAAGTGACATACTCCTTCATGCTTTAAGTAGTATCTAAATCTATTTTTCCAATGAATTGAGAGAAGCATAATGTGTTTACTGATATATGTTATTATCATGAATTTGATTGCAATTGGATGAAGTATGTTAATTTTATGTTTCACTTATTCTAATGATGTCTTGTCATGTTCCTCCTCTTCTGATGATTCTTATTAATGTTTCAAAAAATAAAAAAAATCAGACTGTTTCTCATGTAATTATATGAAGTAATAGAGGGTCTATTACATATGGTATTAGAGCGGGCTCAACCCTGTGACATTGGACCGTTATACCATCCGTTATGTTAAATGAAATTATTGAATTAAATTGATAATAAAAATCTGAAATTCTTTTGCAGGTAATCATGGTTAAACGGTGCAGGGAAGGTAGACGATGTGGTGTTGGAGGAAGAGGTGTGACACCTCTGATAGAATCAACGCCCAAAAGGTATAACCCCCAGGAAGAGCGGCAAAATGTTGAGAAAGAGAAGATTTCCATAGGAGATGTAGTAAGTATGATGAGATCCTTCAAGAGGATGTCAAAGGTGTTGATCAACTACTTGGATAAAGATGAGGGTAGAGTGTTTGTACCCAATGAGGGTTCACAATGCGCCCCAGCTGGTAGTGGTAGCTTACACTGAGAAATTGAGAAGGTGAAATTTCCTGAGTTATGGGGTGCCCCGGACGACTTAGCCACTGAGGCATGGTTGGAGAACATGGCGATGTGTTTCACACTTCGTGATTACACCTATAACATGCAATTTTGCATGGATGTATTTCAGCTGAAGGGGAGTGCTCTTCTATGGTGGAAGACGCTCTTACTTCAGCTAAACATGGTTGTCAAAGACGTGTCATGGGAAATGTTCGAGGAACAGTTCTGGGAAAGGCATCTGTCCGAAGAATTCATTGAGCGTCATCTTAATAAGTTCAACACCTTACGACAGGGTGATCATACAGTAACATAGTATGAGGCCAGATTCATGGAGATACTTAGGTATTCTCCACATCTGAACACATAGAAGTTGAAGGTCAAAAAGTTCTTTTTTGGCCTTAACTCCAACATTTTTGTGAAGGAGAGGATTTTAATGTCTCAAACTTTGCATGATGTGGTTCAGAATGCCCTCATAGCTGAGGAAGAGTTGAATAGTGAGGGTCAGGGCAGGAATCCCTCTAGACAGAATGGAAATATGTCATTAGGAGCACGACAGCATCCGACACCACCTAGACATACTACAGGGCCTTGAATTATTCCTAGAGGACCTGTGTTTATGACACCACAATGACAAAATCCTCAACAGAGGACTCCTTACAGAGGATAACAACAACAACAAAAACATCGACCGCAACAGTAGTTTAGGCCTATTCAACAGAACAGACCAGAATCACAGGTTGTTAGACCAACAACTTCTACTTCAGGGATTAGGAGCATTGGACCGGAGACTGGATGTTGGACATGTGGTGAGCCACATTACTAGTAAGATTGTTCGATTGAGAAGGCTAGAGAAAACAGATCATCAGGACCCACTACAATTGTAGATTTAGGCAAGGCCCATAAGATTCATGCAATGGTAAACAACCACCAGGCTGAGTGTCATTCCACTATGTTAGAGACGTTAGGTATGATCACAGACCACAACTACATTTTATTGATAGATCTAGGTGCTACATAGAGCTTCATCTCTAGTGCAGCGTTGAAGAGAATTAAGGTAAAGGAATTCGAGAAGGATGAGTTCAAGTATGTGGAAATGGCATCAGTTTCCAAGTAGAAGGTTGGAGGAAAGGTTACAGGTTGTAGCCTTAAAATGGGAGACTTTGTAACAAAGGTAGATATTTATGTCACGATACTAGGACTGTATGACATAGTAATTGGTATGTATTGGTTGGAATCGCATGATGCGATACTTAACTGTAAGATGGAACGGTTAAGTTTGATGGATGATTTGGGACAAAGTAGAGTGATTGTAGGAAGAAACAAGGGAGTGTCCTTGAGGTTCATTTCTTCCCCACAATTGCAGAAGAGTATGCACAAGAGATGCAGACTATATGCAATCTTAGCGTTGAATGAAAAGGGAGAGGCGAAAGGACTATAAAACCTACTCTTGAAGAAATTTTTCCATAAGAGTTACCCGTTTTACCACCTGAAATAGAGTTGGAGTTTACAATAGATTTGAAACCGGGAACTAAACCTATTGCAAGAGATCCTTACCAGATGTCAACACCTAAATTGTAGGACTAGTTGAAAATGCAATTGAAGGAATTGTCGGACTTGGGACTTATTCATCCAAGTGTGCCACCTTGGGGTGCACCAATTATTTTTGTAAGGAAGAAGGATGGATCATGGAGACTTTGTATTGACTATAGTCAATTGAAAAAAGTGACGATCAAGAACCAGTATCCGTTGCCAAGAATAGATGATTTGTTTGATCAGGGGAAAGGGGGGACGGTATTTTCAAAGATTGACTTGAGATCAAGATATCACCAATTGTGGATTAAGGAGGAAGATATCCCTAAGACCGCTTTTAAGATGAGATATGGACACTATGAGTTTACAGTTTTACCGTTCGGATTGACAAATTCCCTGGGGGTATTCATGAGTTTGATGAAATGGGTGTTCCGTGAATACTTGGATAAGTTTTTTCAAGTTTTTATTCATGAAATATTGATTTATTCTCAGAAAAGGAAGAGAATGATGAACACTTGAGGTTGATCCTACAATTCCTAAGAGAAAACAAATTGTACAGGAAGCTATCAAAATGCTCTCTTTACCAATCTAAGATTCGCTACTTGTGACATATCATATCTGGTGAAGGTATCGTTGTGTATCCAGTGAAGGTGGAGGCTATTATGGAATGGACAACATCGACAAACGTACACTAAGTATGTAGTTTTATGGGTTTATTAAGATATTACTGACTATTTGTCGAAGAATTTTCGAGGATAGCAAAATCGATCATAGAATTGTAGAAGAAGAACAAGAAGTTCTTGTGGACTGAGAAATGCATGGAAGCATTTCAAAGGATCAAATAGTTGTTGATGACAACACTGATACTAAAATTCCCCTACATGGACAAGGAGCTCTTGGTATGCACGGACGCATCCAAGGAAGGGTTAGGCGGAGTTTTGATGCAATATGGTCGAGTGATCGTATACATTTCACGAAAATTGAGAAGGCATGAAGAGAAGTATGCAACACATGACCTGGAGTTATTAGCTATTTTTTATGCCTTGAGTGTATGGAGACATTATTTGATTGGATGAAAATTCAAATTAAATACATATCAATGTGGATTGCAACATATTTTTACACAAAGTGACCTGAATGCGCGACAAAGGCGTTGGTCAGAATTGCTTAGCGAATATGACTTTGAAATTTATTACATTAAAGGAACTCTGAACCGAGTGGCAGATGTGATGAGTAGGAGGCCACACATATTTTTAGTGTTACCTCTTAAGACGAATCTTTGATAAAATATTCTAACTCTACAAATCGATGATGACTGGTATAAGGAAGTTAAGAAAAATATTGGACAAGATATCATATGGTACTGAGGTATGAAGGTTATTCACTAGACGACGATGGATTATTGAGATTTAATAGAATAATTTACGTACCGCCTAACGATGAACTAATAATTTTGATCTTAAGTGAAGCACATCAAGAAATATACATGGCTCATCCAGGAGCCACAAAGATGAAGGAAGATATCAAGCCTTTGTTCTTCTAGAAGGGATTGAAGGCATACATAGTTAGTTTCATGGCGAGATGTCTATAATGTCAGCAAGTGAAGGCTAAACATAGACATCCAATAGGATTGTTACAACCACACACTATTCCTGAATCAAAATGGGAAGTCATTTCGATGGAATTTATTATTGGATTGCCACTAACGACAAGAAGATACAATTCAATTTTTGTGGTAGTTGACACTCTGGCGAAGAGTGCACACTTTATTCTAGTGTGTACGAAGTATCAGGAACTAGACATAGCTAGAGTATTTATCAACGATATTGTGAGATTACATGGAGTTCCAAAAATAATCATATCCGATCGAAGATCGGTGTTTACAGGACGGTTATCGACCAGTTTCCAGGAGGCCTTAGGAACACGATTAAACCTTAGCACAACTTATCACCCAGAAACAGACAAGAAAATATAAAGGACAAACTAGATTTTGGAGGATATATTGTGTATGTATGTAATGGATCAACATAAACATTAGGAAGAATTCTTTCCACTAGTATAATTTGCATACAACAACAACTATCAGAGTACGATTAAGATGGCACCGTTTGAGTTTCTTTATGGGAGACTATGTCAGATGTCGTTGAGTAGGGACCGACTTGAGGATATGGTACTGGTAGGACTAGACGTGATTCAAGAAATGGAAGAACAGATGAAATCGATTAGACAAAGAATTAAAGAAGCTCAAGATCGGTAGACAAGTTATGTTGATGCGCATCGCATTAACCGCAGTTATGAAGTTGGAGATAGAGTCTTCTTGCGGGTAAAACTGCATAAGAGTTCGATCAAGTTTGGAAAAGGTTCTAAACTCTCTCCTAGGTTCATGAGACCCTCTTAAGTATTGGAAAAGAAGGGATCTGTGGCTTATTGACTAGCCTTTTTTGATTCTTTTATGTGTATGCACGATGTTTTTCATGTATCTTTTTTGAGACACTATAATAGTGACCCTTCACATGTTATTGACATGAGTTCCTTGTAGGTGTCGGATGAGGGTGCTCTTATGGTAGAGCCAATCCAATTCTAGACCATCGCATTCGACAACTAATATGTCGAACAGTCGATTAGGTCAAGGCCCAGTGGGACAATTATAGTCCACACTCAACTACCTGGGAGGACACATATGAGATGCATAAAAAATTCCCTTACTTGTTTGATAGGTTAGACATATAGATCTATATCAAATACATTTATTTACTTGATTTTTCATACTGTACAAACTTTGGGACGAAATTTAAAACAAGAGGGGGTGTATGTAACATCCCTCTCTACTAAGCATACTAATATTGACTTAATATTTGAGGTTACTTTCTTGCAAGTGATCTGGGTATGGAACACTATGATTTCATTCATATTTTGGTTTATATATGATGATGTTGAGGTGTTATAGCTGCTTGATTATATATATATATGTGTGTGTGTGTGTGTGTGTGTGTGTGTGTGTGTGTTAACATGTACTTTTGACAAGTCGTCTTGAGTGTGCATGACACATGACAAGTTATGGATGATGGTGGCATCAAGGGGCTCCCTTCGACTCTCGATTGAGTCAAGGAGTGGATTGTATTGTTTGCGTATTTCATTATTATGCACATATGATGTATGATGGATTTTAGTACGATTTATATATATGGATTTTGACACTGTTTTTTTCAGTGATGCAGGATTGACAATGCTTTATAATCCAACTCACATAAGGAGTAAAGAAACCTTGCACAAAAAACTATATATTGAGGGAGAGGGGTGGCAACATCCCTGTCACATCCTACTAGCACTCTCTCCATGGCCAGAACTATAGGTTAACGCTTACCTATTTGGTTGGTCCATGATGTCATGAGTGTAGACAGAGACATTTGCTCACGTATATTTCCAAGGGGCACACAATAAGGCAGGGTCCTTATTCCTTAGAATCCCTTAGTCTTTCACAAGGTTGGCCGAATGGAGTTTTGACTCCAAGGGGTTGGACAGACTTCGAAAAGCAAGTCAACACGAGTGGCACCCTTGGAGCATGAGTTGCATCTTGAAGGGAATGTCGCACAATTGAAACCCGAGTCAATAAAAATAGGTGTCCTAGAAAACACTGGAATGATTTGACTATGATGGATTGAAATAATTACAAAAAAAAAATAGAGTATTAATTATTAAGGTCAACCATAAATTTTAAATAAAGGGGCTAATTAAATTGTGACATGAGTAAAGATTAAAGGAAATTAATGGTTAGGAATTAGTAAGTAAAAACCTAAATAATTGATAAAATACACAAGGTTGAATGAAATCATTAAAATGAAACCCTTGTTTAAAAATAATTACAACTTGAGAGAATGGGTGGTGCATAGAATAGAATTTGGGTTAACCAACCCTAGCCTAACTAAGAAGACTTCTAATCCAAACCTAACTAAAAACTAGTTAAGAGACACCCATTAATTAAGGGGATTGGGGAAACTAAGGGATAACTAGGAGGAAATTTAGGAACACATGGGGAAATGGTAGGAAAGGTGGCTTTTAAAGAAGAAAGAAAAGAGAAATTACTTGTGCAACTTGGGGAGGATGTGACACATGTAGTGGATGAATAATCCTTGAACTGAATTTCTAAAAATTGATGAATTATGCATGAGGGAAAGATGTCTGTGAGGAAGAATGCTATAAATAAATGGACGTAGAAGGGAAAGGGATCGAACCCTGCGAAGACACTGTTATGCTGCCAAATTTTTTATTGACTATGTTTTTACTTGTGAGAGTTGGGACTTTGGGCTTGTGGAAAGAGTGGAAGCTCTCCCTTGTGAGGCAAGCCGAGAAGCTATTGTGTTCTAGTCTTTGTGCTTGTCCCCTTTGCGTCCTGGGGGGATAAGGGGGAATATGAGTACCCATAGCAGTGGTTGGGATGTAGTGGTGAAGTCTCTGTGATTAGAAAGTGAAGGAAAGGAAGGAGCACAAGGTATGGAAGGACATATTCAACACAAAGGCTTCTTGATTTCTGGTATTTATAAGATGGATTTATTTATTTTACGAGAGTATTAGTACAGTAGATGGATAGAGTCATTGTAGAATCATTGGAAGGTCTAAATATCAAGTGTTACGTTTGCTAAAAAATAAACAATAGCTACAATGTTATATTTTAGTTTGTCCCTGTGAATTTCAAATGTTTTCCGAACTATGTATATCAGTATGATCCTCCTTGTTAGGTGAGAAATATGTATTCATATAGATTATGGTTAAGTCTATTTTTTCATCCTTACCTGAATATGTTGAACAAAGTTTAAGGGGATTAAGTTATGACATTTTAAATGTATTGCTCGCTGGTCATTTGCAGTTTAGTTCCAATTTGTATCGTAAGCCCTTGTTGAATTTCATTTAAAATCCAAATCAACTATGTTGATGGGTTCGCTACCGAGAGGCATACTGGATATTAACTTGTACCATAACCTCCTGTTAAGTTTATGATATTTATCAATTCTATTGAATGGTGGATTTTCATGAAATTGTTAAACCCTGGGTTATTTTCTTTCTCAGATTAGATTTTGTTTTACCCGAAGTCTCTAGGGGAGTGGAGTTATGTAAAAACAAATTTACTTAATCCATTTACTTCAGGATTTGTGGGATGCCCATTCTTGGGTTTCCGGGAAATTTTTTACTTACTTACAATCCGGGTGTTAGCGCTTTTTTCTAAACCAAGTTATGCATGTGACTGGGAGCCAGAACATGGTGCTAGTCCTAAGGGGTGCTATTCGGGGCACCACAATTCTAGCATTCTGGAGATTTCTTCAACCCAATACTCATTTTCTCCCAAAGTGATAATCGACCAAATCCGGTCTTGAGTTGTGATGACCGATAGTTGTATGTTAACCCTACCTCACCTTTATTCTCAAATTTTGGGAATCTAATATAACGACTGACGCATTTTTCCCTGAATGATTTTTCTACGATGGTGATCCCCTCCATATTTCTTCCAGATTGTTGAATCGTCGACCCTCCGAAGGACTTAGACTGGAATATCTAATGGTCATGATTGTTCTCTAGATCTATGGATCTCGTTTACTCTAGAAGTTCAGAACTCTGGGTTCTTTGCAACCTTTAAACCTTACCTTTAAATTAGTCAGAGAGATGAATATGTTTAACTTGAAGATCAACGGTCCCTGTACCTTCCTCCGATCTACGACTAGAAATGATTTCAGAGATCTGAATCTTCGGAGAACCGTGTTTACTTGGATTCAAATCTCCTAGAGTGACCTCCCACAGTGACATGGTTGTTGATGTCACTATTGATGTGGCACTGGCTGAGTGGTTTCCACGTGTCACATTGATTCATATATTCCGTACCTAAAGTGCCAACTAGACCTTGACCCTTGTCACTATCTAATTGCGCCATGCTTTCTTACTAATGTGATCTTGATGACATGGATTATGATGACGTGGGATCTCATTGTGTTTCCATGTGTCTTACTTCATGACTTCGGGGCTTCGAGCTTCAGGTATCTTTACATGTTCTGTAATTCTTTCCATCAGAGTGGTCAGTGTCGAAGTGGTCAACATTGGAAGTAATTACGCCTTCCTTCCACTAAGATTTCATCCAACGACTGTGATCGGTCCTAGATCAATGGTCCAGATTCATTTCGGGGTTTAGGACTTCGATTTTTTCAATGTTTCCACTTTGGTTTTATCCTGGAGTGAGATTCCTTAGAGCTTAAACGTCGAGCATCTTGACTTTATCTAAATGTTCTCATTTAACCTGAAAATATTAACATATCCAACAACTATAAAACACTCATCGGTCTACGATTAGATCACTTCAGAGCTTTGGGACTTCAAGGTTCTTCCTTCCTTGTAAATTATCCCAAAGGGCCTCTGTCCTCCCTTCATATGACTGAGAGCCATGACCTCGGCCTAGTTCCTTGAGTGTTAATCGACGGGTTAATTCAACGGTTGTGATTTCATCGATCTTGATGTTGATCCGAAGTCCCTCCTATGCAACTCCCAGATCTGATGGATACTATATATTTCTCCTGGTTCTATGGCCATGACCCCTCCTTGAACCCTGCACCCCTGTCTCTCTTGAGCTTTTCCTTCATTTGAACTCCAACAATCTTAGTGCATCCCTGCTGAGATTTATATGCTTTGTTGTGATCCGGGTTTTATGAGTAGAATGAAATGAATACAGATTATTATCAAAATATTATTAACACAAAATAATAGATATACAATAAAATTGGTTTCTATTCAATAAGGAAATAAGCTAGAACTGTAAAATACAATGGACAACAAGCTTGCTAGAATGGTGGTGACTTATCTCTGAGAAGAGATGTGATGGTTCCGCTCATTCGCAAGAAGATGATTACAATGAGGCTCTAAAGGAATTTTTAAAATAAATAGGAATGCCAAAAACCCTAGACATCCAAAAACCTAACCCTATGATATGAAGCACCAAAAGTCATGTGGGCCCCGTTTGGGTAAGTTAGTACATCAACTTCTCGGGATCAGAACTTTTTCATATGATCTCCGTTTTAGGCGCACAATATCCCATTGGAAAGGTATATCCAAGGAATACACATGTTTTTGTCAGAATCTAACTCCATATATAGTCTAATTGTGGTGAGCCCTAAAAACGACCCCGGAAGTCAGGGTCCCAAAAACCAGGAAAAACTGCCAAACTAGAAAACTGCCAAAATGAGCCAGTTGGAATAGGTGGGAGGCCACTGACATACATATGGATCATGTTGAGTGCGTAATTTATCCTCCCCTGTGTATGTTTTCACTGTCTCTCCTGATCTTGTACTTCTGAAAGTTTTGACCTATGCTCGACTTGAGAGGGCCTTTGTGCACTTCGGGTGTTGTAGCTACTGAACCTTGGGCTTTCAAGGAGCCATCTACACACTCCTAGAATTGGCTCTGGAGGTGTTGCACTGTGTTACTAGAAGAGAATATTCAGTCTTATTACAAAACTTAAACTCTTTATTAGAACAAACTCTCTCTCCCAGTTACAAATTATTTCTCCATTGTATCTAAGTGATTCAAATCTATCATAATGGTAGGTTGTAGGTTAAAAGGATTTTGTTTTCTGTTTAATATTATTTTCTGGGTGCATCTAGAATGTCTTCCTATCCTTAGTGAGTAAGGTGATAAGGTATTGCAATACTCTGCAATGATGTTTGATGAAGTAACCAGGCTGCCATATTTTATTTGTTTACAGAAGGGTAGTTAAGAACATTGTTGTATATTAAAAGTTTTGAAATGAAATGAAATTATGGGAATTAGACACTTCAATATGTACCAACATCTTCAATATGTACCAACATCATCAACTATACACCTCATGTATGTGCCAACTCATCAACTACTTGTCTCAACCATGTACTCAACATGTACCTCAACCAAAAGCCCTCATCAATTTCATCATCCAAATATGATTTGTAGCTCTGTAATAGACCTGGTGTATATGATCACATTCCTACAAACCTTACTTAACTTCAACAACAATAGACTATCATTTTCATCAAATTTTTCTTTAGTCTCACATGCCTAGTTTTGGATTAGTCAACAAACCTAACTTGAAGTAATCATAACTTTGAACCTGTAATGTATAAATATTTGAAACTGATACACAATGTTCTTCAGTGTGTTTTATGCAATTCCTCTAGGTGTCACTACTTGGAACCTCTCAGAAAAGGATTTATAGAAAAAATGGCATACCTTGCTAAATTCTGGTTTATTCTAGAGAGTGACCTTGTAGATCATGCCCCGCACGAAATATTTGTTGAATTGATATGAAAATGTTACACAACATACTAAATAATACACCCTAAACAACACATTTTGTCTCACTGAATTTGGATCTATTACGAAGAAGTTATGGCGTTTTTACCCGAAACACTTATTTTTGACTAGTTTCAGGACTAGCCACAAACCCTATTTTCCATGGAGTGTAACTCCCAAAATACAACGACCCACAAGCTTAATTTTTACCACGTATACTTGGGTATTATTTCTCAATGGAATAGAAATTTCACGGTCTGAATCATTATAGAAAAAAATTTATAGCGAAAATGGTGAGATGACCTGTAAATAACATACCTTAGAAAGCACCATCAAAAGAATTTATCCTTGCTTGCATTTCAGCCTTCTTTTCTTCACCTTCCCTCATACATTCATCTTATATATCCTTGTTTACCTCAAAAACCTATAGATATTCAATATTCTCAAGTGTAACTAAAATGACAGAGCCTTGCCTCTTATTTATACTCTCCAAGTAGCTTCCTTAAAAACATCTTCTAGGTCACTTGGTCCACTTTCCTTATTTTAGGGTTAATCCACTTCTAATTTCTCCATTAAATTTATTATTGAAATAATTTGTTTTGTATTCACTTTGAATTATAATAGACTCATCACTTCACTTTATTATTTACCTTTTAAAATCTCTTAAACCACTTTGACTACTTTGACCTTTTGGGGCTTCTAGATGACATATAAGTGTCCTCAAACTTCGTAAGGCCATAACTCTCAAACAATGAGGCGTTATGTGGCATTCCACATACCACCAAAAATGGAATGACATGTACTATCCATATAGAATAGTATTACCTTCAAATATAACAAAAATCATATCGTTATCCATAAAAAAAACTTGGGTCCATTACCCAAACCTGGGTTCTCCAACTTCACATGGTCATAACTCTCTAACCGTGAGGAGTTATGTGATGTTATACATACCACCAGAAATGGAATGAAAAGAAATATCCATCTAGGATAGTTTCCCTGATAAATTCACTATCCTTCATCTCATTATTGTTGATTAAGGTTGGTTTTCATTGATGTAAACCCTTGAAGAAAGCCCCACAGCACAAAGGTTTGGGTAATGGACCCAATATTGTTTGATGTACAAATGAATCCTTATTGTCTTGTCATGGTTGATAAGAAGTAAAGATGGATGAACTCCAAAGTGGTCCCCTTATGGTGAAAGCCCTCACGGGAAGACGCTTTGCACAGTAAGAGAACTCATGCTTAATTGTGGAATAATGAGATGAAGTACAATGAATTTGATCCGTCAGGATTTTTCGAATGACTATGGTTGAATTTTATTCGCATGCATTAATTGATCATTGGGAAACTTTAATGAAAGAGTGAGAAAAGCAAATGAATTATACAGCCATTAACATATTTGCAAATCTGAAAAAACAATGAAAATCAGCAAACCATAATGCACAAGTTTGATAACGGAGTTCGACAACTTTGCCTACGTCTCCGGACCTTTTCTCTGTGAGGGAGGCTTCTTGATTTCTTTTCAAAAGCTTATTAGTACATATTTACAATTGCCGATTGGCTCCTAGACTGATCTGGTCCTTTTCGCCATGATCTCTAGAATCTTGCACAACTTACGGCACCTGAAACGGATATACCGAACTCTCAGAAATCGTCCGACAGCATCTCTACCTCAACAGCTCCTTTGCCTCAAACTGGCTTAGACTTGGCTTTGCCTCAGCATCTCTGCTCTCCAAAACCGTCAAAAAAGCTCTCCAAAGGCTTCAAAATCTGACCCACTGGCCTCAACATGGCCTTGGTTAAATAGTTGGGAAAGTTGGTTTTCAATCTCCAACTTCCTCCCAAGAATTAGGGTCTAAAAAAGCCCAATAACCCTTAAAAATGGATTAATTATAATAAAAAGGCTCTAATTAACAATTAAAACCCAAAGTTGGTTAGAAAAACCACTTCAAAACCATATTTTAGTTTTAATACGGGCTTTAGCCCCCTTCTCTGGGCGCGCCCCCCTTCTATATGGTCACATGAAAGTTAATATGGCCAAGCGCTTAGCCCAAAGGGCTAGCGCCGGCCCCAAATAGCAATGGCACTTGGTCGCATTGTGGAAAGGCGCATAACCGTGGCTTATGGTTTAAACTAACCCGCCAACCGTTAATCATAACCGCGCCATTTAAACTACGGGCTAACATATAAATTACCCACGCGCATATTACCGGTCACATAGCATGTATTAAAACCGCGCAACATATGTTACATAAAACATAGAACCGTTAACCTCCCGCGCCTCCGGTCACATTTGAATGGTTAATACGACCGCAAACTATATATATGTTCAAAAATGCGCATACAGTTATACTATGGTTATATGCAATAGCCATAAGACCGCGGGTCGGGGCCAAGCCCCGACCCGCCCCCCGTCCATTTCAAACAACCAATACAAATAAAAATATTTCCGTCCAATTACATAACAAGAAACATGCATTGGTCTATTGGTCGGAGGCTCGCTCGGAAGACTTTGCCGTGGAGGGAGGTCGCTGGTTCGAATCCGGCAGACCCCAAAAAATTTTAACATAGCCCTCATTGGCTAAACCTGGGGTGCCACGTGGCAGCCCATGATTGGGCCACGTGGCACCCTTTCATCCACTCGATGAATGCCACGTGTCAACAACTGATTCGCCCACGTCACCTGCCATGTCAGCGCGCCGTACTGCCATGTCATCTGCCCGGTCATCTTTCCACGTCATCCGCCGTACGATGCTGACGTCATCTCGTGCCACGTGTCACCCTTCCAGTGGTGACACATGTCACCTCGGGATTGGTCCAACCGTACGCTGAAAATGCCAAAAATGCCTGACACGTGTCACTGCCTGAGGCTGCCACGTGTCCTGTACGGACGCCGCCACGTGTCATCTCCTGAGACTGCCACATGTCACTGTACGGAATCGCCACGTCACTGTATGGACGCTGCCACGTCAGCTGTACGGACTGAAACGTGTCTGTACGGACTGTACGGACAGGTACAGTCAGCATCCCAAAATTTTGCCTGTTTGGCTCGGCGGACAGAATGCGATATCTTCTCCATACGGACTCCGTTTGACATAAAAATTATACCACCGGAATCAGGAAGACGAGCCAGACGTAATGGTGTTGGTTTCGTCGGATTCCAAGCACTTTCATTTTTGAGTATTTTTCATGCCCTGACAGCCTGCTGAATCCGATTTCGGATCACACCTCCCAACAATAAGACCTTTTGGTCCCCAAAAGGTTACTGACCACTCGACAATCTCGGGATAGGCCACCCGGCTTGCTCTTTGTCTCTGAAAGATGATTACATTAGGGGAAGCAAAACACAATGAAGCTGAGACATCCACTTCTGGCAAAACCAAGTGACTGCTTTCTTTCCTTCACGGTGTTCTTCTTGCTTCCCTGGTAATCCTTCCTCCTTCGTGGGTGCATGCAAAATCCTTTTGTCCTTCCTGGGACGAAGCTCCGGATTAAGCTTCCAACAACTAGCCTTTTGATGTCCACTCTTGTTGCAAAATGTACAACGAGTCTTCGGCATCCAGACCTGCTTAACCTTCTCCTTCTTCCGTTGTGGACTTGAGCCTTTACGTCGTGTTTCCTTCTTGGACGACATAGGTTTCCTGTACAAAGTTTGTCTCTTCCAACACTTGGCA
>ML777178.1:695905-708482 GCA_009831015.1 Picea engelmannii
ACTGTCAACATACCAACCACGTTTCTTCTGTTTAGCTTGTAGAGTGACTGTGCATTCTTCATTGCTATACTGATCTTTCTTTCTTATCCATGTCGTTTTCTGAGGTTCTTGTTTGTGACTCTGTTGAGGTTCTTTAGGAGGGATTGTCATTCTGCAATTGTTGGCCATGTGTCCAAAATTGTTACATTTGTAAAATTCCACTTCAGTGCTCAAAGATTCAAACATGTTGTAACTTCATCTCTATGTTTCACTAGGTCTTCTTGAATAACCCCTTTGTGTATGGCTCTCAAAGTAGTTATTGTTCCTGTTGTTAGCTCTGCAATTTATAACTTTATGTCCAAAATTATTACATGCATAACATAAAACAAAAAATATAGTTTGATACCTAGTAGTTGAAGATATTCTGAAAGGAGGTGCTCTTATGAATCCTTCTTCTTCTTGAGGCCTGTGTATCTGTTGTTGATTCTGAAATATGAATCTTCTCGGTGGAGGAGTGTCCCTGTAATCTTCCTTGTATATCTTTTTATCCCCTTTGATTGTTTCTACATAGCGTTTTGGATTTGTTTCTTACTATATTGTTTTGGAGCTTGATACCTTTTCTATCTGATTGTATCCAAGTCCGAACTTGTCAAGATGAAATTTTTGACTGCTAATAATGTCATCCATAAATTTTGAGTTATTTTTCATATTTTTCTTTTGAATATCCTTTCTTAGTTTGAAAATCTCTTCTTCCAAGTTTCCAACGATCATGTCCTTTCCTTCTATCTATTCTTTGAGTGCCTCTTCAATTATTTTATCTTCTTCTATTTGAACCTTCAATTTTGTGATCATTTGTTCTAGTTCTTGAGTGTCTTTTTTCTTATCTAGTTTTGCTTGTAGTTTCTTGTTTTTCTTCTTTTCTCTTTTGATAACTTCTATGGCACTCATTAATTGTTCTCGGAAGTCAACTTCTGCTTCTTCAATTTCTTCTTCATATTCTTCTTCGGAGTCTTCTTTATCATAGTCTTCTACTACCATGAATAGAACTCTCTCTGTTTCACTGTCACTAACTTCATCTTCATCTGATGATGAGATGTCTTCTTTGGTGGAAAATATTTTCTTGAAAACTTTCTTTGTAGTTCTTTTACCTTTATATGTTTGTCTTCCTTTTGAGTAACCTTCATCATTTCTCTTTTTCTTATGAGAACATTTGTTAGAAAAATGACCAATACCATCACAATTAAAACAAATTAAAGGAAGCTTACCTCTATACCTATTGTTGGTTCCCTTGTTCAGTATTTTGACAAAGTTGGCCACTTCTTCATCATCTTTTGAGACGTTGTTGTTGCTACTATATTATTCTTGTTCCTTTTTCTTTAGCTTTGATCTTTTGGATGCTTTGAAGGCAACTTCTTTTAGATCTAGATTTTCCTGTTCAGTTCTCATCTCATATGCTGTGAAGATTCCATGCAGTTCGTCCATGCTTATTGAGTTTAGATCCAATCTTTTTTCTAGTGTTGTTATCTTAGGGTTGAATCTCATAGGAAGAGATCTTAGTAACTTTTGAACAATTACAGATTCTTCAATTTCTTCTCTCAATCCTATGATTGCATTCACTGTTTCATCGACTCGTAAGAAGTAGACTACGGTATCTTGATCTTCCTTCATTTTTAGTTGTTCGAACTGACCTCTAAAAGTTTGAAGCTTTGCTTTTTTGACTTTTGAATCTGCTTCATAAATATTTCGAAGTTTGTCCCAAATCTCTTTAGAAAATTTACAATGTGCAACTTTGGTGAATACCGTATCACTGAGACCATTCGAAAGTGCATTTTTGGCTTTGGAATTATTCTCACCGAGTTTCACTGCTTTTTCATTTGTTGGTGGAATTGCTGGTGTTGTGTATCCATCTACAATTGACTATCAAACTTGAAATCCCTGTGCCTATATATATGTCTTCATCCTTATGCTCCAAAAAATATAATTCTGTCCATCAAACTGTGGTATTCCATTTTTATACGAGCTGGTACTGTCCATGATCTACCTTTCCATGGTTAAATTGATTTCTGAAGGAACCTGCTCTGATAATAATTTTTGGATTACTGAGAGGGGGGGTGAATCAGTAATCACGTAATTATAATCCTTTTTCTTCAAATGTTATATCAATTTAGAATTATTATCCAATAATGAGCAGTAAGAAATAAACAAAACCACACACATACACAGTACACCAGTGTTTTACGTGGAAACCCAAATCGGGAGAAAACCACATAATGTTTTTTCTTATATGTCTTGAAGAATTACATTCATTGGAAGCACCAATTTTTTTTGTTTTCTAGCTCCAACTGGAAGGAGAATCCAACCCCCTAGTTTCTCAAGCTACAACCCGAGGGAAGCTCCAACTCCCCAATTCTCTGGCTACAACCAGAAGGAGGCTACAACCCCCTATGTTCTCCGGCTACAACCGAAAGGTGGCTACAACCACTTGTCCTTGCCCCGTCCTGCCACCCTGAAGTAGAGGTAGAATGATGGAACCACTGTCACACTATCACTGTGAGATATACCGCTGTAAAACTGTACCAATAAATCTGAACCATGCATCAACCATGCATCAACCTGTACCATAAACAAGTGGATCAATCATGCACCAACCTGTACCGTAAAAAAGTGCATCCAACCATGTACCAATTATGTACCAATCATGTGTCAACTACTCATCAACCATGACTCATCAATATGTACCAACATCATCAACTATACACCTCATGTATGTGTCAACTCATCAACTACTTGTCTCAACCATGTACTCAACATGTACCTCAACCAAAAGACCTCATCAATTTCATCATCCAAATCTGATTTGTAGCTCTGTAATAGGCCTAGTGTATATGTTCAAGTTCCTGAAAACCTTCCTTAACTTTAACAACAAGAGACTAGCATTTTCATCAAACTTTTCTTTAGTCTCACATGCCTAGTTTTGGATTAGTCAACAACCCTAACTTGAAGTAATCATAACTTTGAACCTGTAATGTATAAAGATATGAAACTGATAAAAAAATTTCTTCAGTGTGTTTTATGCAATTCCTCTAGGTGTCACTACTTGGAACCTCTCAGAAAAGGAGTTATAGGAAAAATGACATGCCTTGCTGAATTCTGGATTATTCCAGAGAGCGACCTTGTATAGAGTGCCCCGCACGAAATATTCATTGAATTGATTTGAAACTGTTAAAAAGAATACTATGTATAGTACCATAACCAACACATTTGGTCTCACTGAATTTGGATTTTTTATGAAGAAGTTATGACGTTTTTACCCGAAACACCTGTTTTGACTAGTTTCAGGACTAGCTACAAACCCTATTTTCCACGGAGTGTAACTCCCAAAATACAACGACCCACAAACAAATTTTTTTACCACAGATACATGGGTATGTTTTCTCAATGGAATAGCAATTTAACGGTCTGAATCATTATAGAAAAAATGTTATAGCGAAAATGACGAGATGACCTGTAAATAACATACCTTAGAAAGCACCATCAAAAGAATTTATTCTTCCTTGCATTTTCAACCTTCTTTTCTTCACCTTCCCTCATAAATTTGGCTTATATATCCTTGGTTACCTCATACACTTATACATATTCAATATGTTCAAGTGTAATTAAAATGAGAGAGCCTTGCCTCTTATTTATACTCTCCAAGTATCTTCCTTAGAAACATCTTCTAGGTCACTTGGCCCACTTTCCTTATTTTAGGGTTAACACACTTCTAATTTCTCCATTAAATTTATTATTGAAACAATTTATTTTGTATTCACTTTGAATTATAATACACTCATCACTTCACTTTATTATTTACCTTTTAAAATCTCTTAAACCACTTTGACTACTTTGACCTTTTGGGGCTTCTAGATGACATATGAGGGTCCTCCAAATTTGTAAGGCCATAACTCTCAAACCGTGAGGAGTTATGTGACATTACACATACCACCAGAAATGGAATGACATGTAATATCCATCTATAATAGTATTACCTTAAAATATATCAAAAATCATACCATTATCCATCAAACAAACTTGGGTCCATTACCCAAACCTGGGTTCTCCAACTTCACATGGTCATAACTCTCTAACCGTGGGGAGTTATGTGACATTCTACATAACACCGGAAATGGCATGACAATAACTATCCATCTAGAATATTTTCCCTGACAAATTCACTTTCCTTCATCTCATTATTCCATAATTAAGCATGGGTTCTCTTACTTCACAAAGCGTCTTCCCGTGAGGGCTTTCACCATAAGGGGACCACTTTGGAGTTCATCCATATTTACTTCTTATTAACCATGACAAAACAATAGTGAGTCATGTTTACATCAAACAATCTTGGGTCCATTACCCAAACCTTTGTGCTACAGGGCTTTGTTCAAGGGTTGACATCAATGACAACCAACCTTAATCAACAACTTATTCTAATGATGTCTTGTCATGTTCCTCCTTTTCTGTTGATTATTATTAATGTTTCAAAAAAAAAAATCAGACTGTTTCTCATGTATTTATATGACGTAATAGAGGGGTTGTTACAGAGATTGTCTTACATCTTCCAATGTTCTAGTATATCCCAAAGGTGTTGTGGTCTGATATTTCATGTACCATAGTAATTTGCGATCTCTGAATGTTGTTTCCAACTACAAAATATTTTCATCATCATCCTGGATGTTCTTCACAGTCCATATTGTCTCATAAATGAATAAATGTTGTTTTGGATCATCTGTCCCTGCTCCATAGAATACATGCATTCCTAAAGTAGGATCTACCCATACCATTGTGTTCTGTGTGATATTATTTCCTGATAACACTAACTGATTTTGACTCGACATACTACTTCCACTAATCTGACTACTTTTACTACTATATTTACTTCCTTCACTAATTATAATTGAAAAAGCTTCTAATCTTACCTCAGTTCTTGGTGACGCACACAAGGTCGTGGGTTCGACGCAGAGTATGATATGAGTGGGATATTCTTCTACTGGATTGAGTTGAAGGATATTTTATTGTGTGTGCAAAATCCCTTCAATTGGGAGTATTACAAAAGTGTCTATTTCTTCTATCTCACTGTGCTACCCCTCTCTCACAGCCACAATCCTTTTCTTATTCAATATAAATACCTTACCACTGTGCAATACTCCAATATCTTCATTCATCGTGGACTCTTATTCTCTCGACATCCTCAGTCCATCTGTTCTACATTCCTTCTCTTCATTCCTCTTTACACTCAAACCATCCCCTGGTCATCCCCCAGTCCCCCTATGTGTGTGAAGACGCTTAATTACTAGCGAAATCAGATTCCATCTTCATAACTCCCTTGTCACAAAAAAACATCTTAATCCAATTAGATAGTGACTTCAGATAACTTCTGTGTGGTCCCTTAACGAATTCCCTTTCGGCATCACTATACGACTCAGTACAATCTATCACAAATTCAGTAACATAACCTCCCAACACACTATCCAAACAGTAATCAGCTGCATGTGATACCCGATTGCTTACAATATTGACTTGCCAAATTAACTCAAGAGTCCAATTTCTCATAACAACAGTGTGAAATCTTCCGTTATGTTCAACTAATCTCTAGATCCACTCCGCTAAAATATTCGAGAAATGAACAAAGAAAATTTCATGAAAATCTATAAGCACATACCTTTGTAGCCATTTCTTTGTGTCTATCCATGAATTATTATTATGATCCACAACAAACTCGATCTCCTTCATGTCCAACCATTTTCTAATATCTTCCTTATTAGGTCTCCACATGCCCCTCAGTCACAGATCCTGATCCCCGCAACAGAGCCATTTGTTGGCATGCAGTGGGTAGACTCGGGGTTCAATATTATATCACCAACAAAACCCTAAAGATATCGGCCCTTTTGCATCACCCACAAGTAGTTGAACTCTCACTTGAGGTACCTAGGGGGACTGCAAGAACCAATATTCTCCATTCATGAAGGGAATGGAAACCATTCTAACATTCATTTTGACCTAACATTCATTCAACATGCCATATACCCTGTGCGTGAAATCATAACAACATAATAATGTATGACAGATTCATCTTGCTTAATCATTCAACATGTGCGCAGAACCATTAGATACATATTCATATTAACCTATAAGAATTTATTACATGTTCACAATAAAAATATTAAACCAACACATCATGGAAACAAACACATTAGAACACGAGAATTTAACATGGTTCACCCCAAATTGGGCTACGTCCACAACAAATGACTTCTTATATTATTCATTCATATTCATTCCTTACAACAAGTGTGCATTGCGCTCACATAAGATTCATCAGTTCTGCCCAAAATTCCCTAGTCATTCACCCATACAGTGCAAACTTAGCTCAATCTCACTATCATCATATCTCTTTTTGAACCTTGGAACTATGAATTTTTCACCTAGAAACTAGTCTTTTCCAACTTATCAACTCTCTCTACCCAAAAAACCAATTACATATTTATACATTGACACTAGGGCTTAGCCTATTACAAAATGAACCAAAAGGTCTAACTACTTCTAACTAACTTCCACTTTCCACACTCGTTGACTACTGAAAATGCACTAATTGTATTCCTTTCCTCTATGCATGCTACTGCTTAGTCGACTTTTCACATGGTTTCCTCCTACGTGATTCCAAAAATGTGACCTAAAATGACCTGCTCCAACATACATGAAGATTAACATGAGATGTTTCAATAATTGGAATAATTTCTTCATGTGGTGGAAAGACTGAAATTATGTTATGCAAACCTAGATCAAAATCTTGAAAAAGAACTTCTTGCAAGTTAGAGGTGTTTTCAATTTCCATATTGTCTTTTTCTATAACATTTCCCAAGTTAATGAATTCCACATCATTAGTTTCAATAAGGGGAAAATAATTTAGTTTTGATGATTTCAATTCTCCTAATGGTAGTTGTAATGAATATGTTTTAATGAATAGTGAGAATGAAATATCAGGTGGGAAACAATCAGGATGCTAAGAATTTTCCTCATTGTTTGAGAGTACACCATCTTCTTCTTCTTCCCCCCAAGAAAAAAAGAAAAAAAGAAAGGTATATAAACCAATCAAGGATTTCTTTGATGGGAGGTCTATTATTTTCAGAAAAACTACAACAAATTTTCATGAATATTTGATGGAAATAATCTAGAGGTTCATTTATGTTCCTAGGAATTTCTACCAATTCATTAAAAAGCTCTTCATAGTCATTGTCTTTTTTACTACCCTATTCATGACATGATGATATAAGAAATTCCAGTGGAGGATACTCTTGATAATTAGAATCCTTATCATTACTCATTAATGACTTTTCCTCTTTAGGAAAAGAAAATAAATAGGAACAAAAGGTAATAAATTTAGATATAAATGGTTTATCACTTTCACAAAATCAGAATTGATCAAAAGATTCATCTTTCATTTTTCATTTTTTATTGAGTTCAACACATAGATCATTATAGTCATAGTTATCATGTGCATCTAGGAAAACTTCCATGAATTGTTTCCAACTATGAATTGATTTAGTTGGAAATGCCTTATACCAAGCCCGAATTCACCCTTCCAATGTGAGAGTAAATAATATACATAGTTTATTATCTTGAAAAAACTTAATATTGTTACATGCAAGGTTAAATTCACTAATATTCCTATATGCAAAGGTCTTCTTTTCACCATCAAATTTTATTTTAGACAACATATATATTGTATTTTTTAAGATACCATACAATGGTCTCAGGATAATAAAAGCATGAACCCATATAGGAGTATGGATCAGAGAAATGGGTTGTTAATACATTTTAGAACAATAGTTCTACATGTGATGGCTTGTCATCCAGGCCCTCCTTCTAGTGCCAATTTTGTTGAGGGGGTAAATTCCCTATGATCAACAGCAGGGATTAGACCCAAGGAAGAGGATCGATTAGAATCTTCCCTGTTTGGTAAGGAATAATCCTCTGGGTTAATGGTCCGACGACCATTTGAAGGGATTTAAAAGTTATATGATTTTGTTCTTTTTATTGTTTTGTGTTTTAAGTCTATTTTCTACAGAAAAGAAGTGAACTAAGGATTTTAGAGAAATTTGTGTTGAGGATAACATATTGCAACAGTCAATCAAAACTATATAAGACTTTAGATTCCATAAGAAATAATTCCATTAAGAATATATTACTCATCAGATATCTAGGAAACAATAACTTATTAACAATAGAAAGAGATAAAATCTAACTAAAAGACATTCAAAAATAATTCCACAATATCCAAGATAAAAGAAAAAAAATATTAACTAATAAAGAAAATAATAATTTACCGAAAGTATCCAACAATTCATTCAACCAAATAATATAGCTTAAAAGTATTGAAATTATTACTAGATGTCTGCAACATTTCATCAGTTGTAAATAATCCACGATGATGAATAAACACACAAAAATTCAACAAACCAAAATGTCTTGACCCCAAAGAATTTATGAATTCATCCTTGAAATAATTCTTCAGTTACAATCCACTTGAAATCCCTTCAAAGATCGAAAATCTCTTGAAAATAGTTTCATATATCAAAGACCCTTGAATAAGAGGTTGATCTCTTTATAAGATAAAAACTAATTTAATTATGGAATAAAAATAAAATTGACTTTATTAAAAGCCATGCAATCTCCTCATGTAATTTTCATCTTCAGTGAACAAAAGTCTTGATAAATCATCCATGCAAAAAATCTAGGCATTTAGCAACATCTACAATTAACTCTCGACTTCACTTCATGCATGCTCATCCTCATAAATTTTTCCTTGATTAAATAATTCAACCCATTGTTCTTTCTTTAGAAACCTCATGCATGCATCTTTAATTTGATTTTTTTAATTTATTTTAGGTATAGTTAACTAAGAATGAGTTGTTTTTCAACCTTAAGTAATCATTTTCTTCTAAAATCAGACTGATCATGCATCTAGTCACCAATTCTTCCAACTCTGTTCCCATGCTTGTGTTTGTCAACTGACGAAAATCTACCAGTTTGCAGTATGTAATATTGAAATTATTCTCACCATGCTAAATGATACCCCTTGCATGAAACTGGATCACCACAAATGTATATTAGGAATAAAAATATCTTTTTCATAACACATGTATCGGATAAAACATTTATTTGATCTTAAAACAGAATATTCAAGTCACTTCCCTGAGCCTGATTTCCATTATTTCGTAAACCTGAAACAAACCATGCCAAATAATTAAACCCTTATAAAATAAAAGTTTTATCTCTTGATGATACCTTTATAATGATATATGGAATTCTAAAAACAAGGATTAGAATCAAAAGTTATCACAAAAATACCGTAAAATTTTTACATGTCATAGCTTTATTTCAAAATCCGTAAACAAACAGTGTCGAATCATGGAACACTTATAAATAAATAGTTGTACATATAAACGATACCTTTCCAGTGGTATAAATCATGCCTCAAAATGAGATTGGAATAAAACTTTATTATAAAAATACAAAATTGGGTTTTTCTCTCATCAACGACTTTGAGAACGTTTTTGCACTCGGGAAAAACATGGCATTTGTTTTTAGCACAGATCATGTGGCAGGACCAATGTTTAGGAATTTTTATTACTTTTGATTGGATGGATCATATTTATGTTGTGAAAAGGGTTCATCAACATCGACAATTGGTCGTGACGTATTAAGCATTGAAGCAATATGGGTTGAAGTCAATAGTTGATCGATAATTGGAAGAATGTGTGCACACAACAATTATAAGACTTTAGGTAATAATTAAAAAAATTGATCTTGGTTAAAATTTGTTTCTTGATGATAAAGGCTAAGGTATTTATCAAATTTAAACCTGGTATGAAACCCTAACTTCTTCACCTGCATGCATCTCCTTCACAGTGGTTTCAGACCTCTCCCAAGCCTGAACTGAGCCCCTCTATCACCACGGTTACTATTAATGCTTTGTGAGATAAGTCTCATGCATTTATCTTTTTATTTGATTTATGTGTTGTGAGATGCTCATGCATTTTATTATTCTTTATGAGATTTTTTGAAAAACTCATACATTATTATTCACTTTTGATGTAAAATGATTAATACTTGTGAGGGAAATTAGACTCACATATTTATCATTAAATTATAATTTTGGAAATTGGTTTTTTATGTAAGAAACCACCTCACACCAATTTGCCATTATTCTCAATTATAGGTTGAGAGAATCAAGGGCATGGATGAATAGTCTTTGGGTGGTTTTGAGACGTTTCTGATTATGTGCTTGAAGATAGTTTGAGATCCTAATTTTATGGATCTTGTTTTTCATCTTTTGTAATTAGATCTTACTATTGTGGATCTAGGAATTAATGCTCTTTTTTAAGAGAGAGTGAGGAAAAACTATATAATGCCTTATGTGATCCCTATGAAGGGGAGGAGAGTAATGAAGAACTAATTAGGGGAATTAGAGAGCCATAGTGTTACTACTCCTAAGTATTGAGATACTTATTCATGTAAGGAATTATCCTTCCTGATGTATGGGGATATATGAGTGTGCGTAGTCTTCTTGAATCGTCATTGAAGGAGAAGACATCTCTTATGTAATCACTTATGAGAATTCTCCAACATCTTTTGAAGAAGGAATGAAAGAGATTTGTATTCCAATTGAAGCGGATCCAGAGACATAGCCCAGGAGGGGTGAACTCTGTTACCAACATCGGTTGCCTCTCTCTCTCTTGTCTTTTCATATGCTTATTCCATTTTGAGTTCATGTGTGTTATGTATTATTGTTTAAAAGCATGGTTATTTATGAACTCATATTCTGTTTAATTCTTATGAAAATAATTCGTCAGAAAAAGTTTCTCAATTGAAAACTTGTGTAGAGTAAGTACTCGCTATTTTCAGATCATGACATCAGAGCTAAGATGAAGAGAGCACCTTTCATTGGATAAGAAATAACATCATTGTTGTCGTACAAGAAAATTAGAGATTTTTATTGAAGAGGAATTTCAGCCTAAAAATCATCAAGGAATTGTGCCCTAGCCTAGTGAACTCTTTGACAGCCTCAATGTACTTTTCTAGTGGACAAAACTCCCAGAAAGTGAAACCCTAGTTTTCACTAGAACCAAAAAACCAGAAAACCAAGATACTAGAACCAGTACCAGTCCATATTTCTGCAAGCCCAGTTTGAAGGGGTAAAATTTGGATTTTCTGAAATCTGACTGCACCAGGATACTTGCCTCAGCAAAGTGCACCTCCTTGTAAGTTCAGATTTAAATTCTGAGCATTTTCAATTTTTGGTCATTTTCCCAGCTCTGGGTCAAGATTTATGCAAGCACTAATCTTGTTGACAAGTTAGAAGGTGTGGAAAACTTATGTTCCTAGAAATATAGGATTGCACTCATTCTTGAAGAGAATGACCTCTCAAATTTCATAAAGGAAGATGTACTAGAACCTGAAGAAGCTACAACCAAAGAAAAGTACAAGAAGGACATGGTTAGGACCAAAAGGATCATTGCAGACTCCATTAAAGATCACTTGATCCCTCAAGTGGCTTCAAAGAAAACTACAAAATAAATGTTTGATTCCCTAACGAGAATGTATGAAGGAAAGAATATCATCCAAAATATGAATCTAAGAACTCAACTCAAAAGTACAAGGATGCAAAAAGGAGAAACAATTCATGACTATTTCTCTAGAATATCTAAATTCATGGAACAACTAGAAGCATTTGGAGATACCCTAGATGAGGATGTGATCCAAAATCGGATCCAGGAGCCTGACAGGGCTAAAAAAGGATAAAAAATGAAAGTTCTCAGAATTTGACGAAACTAATTCCATTGCGTCCGTCTCGCTCTCCCGATTTCAGCCATATATTTACTTTCTCAAAACAGACTCCGGATGTGAAAAATATCGCACAACAATCATATTTTTCTATGGCAAAAGTCAATGGTCAACTGGCAAATGAATAAGTGCCACATGGCCCAGACATGGGCAGCCACATGGCAGTTCACTACTGGTTGACATGTAAAAAGTATTTCAGGGTCCATGGGATTCAAACTTCTGACCCATGTCTAGCTCCAAGTCTTTGGAAAAGTTCAAATACCAACCTACCAAAGTCAAATTGGTGAAAAAAACCCACTTTTCTATAGTTTTGGGTTCAAATGTCCAAAGGAGGGCGCAAGGGGGATAGGGCTAAGCCCCAACAAGAGGTTTCATGATAGGTGTGTGCCCAAGGGATAATTCTGGGCACGCCCAAGGGACAGATTAGCCCAGATCACATGAATGGCGCCCCAAAATCAGGAGCTACAGTTAAGGGGGCTGGTGCCTAAGCACTTCGAGCGCTGACACTTGGCCATGTGGCCCCATATGACCTGGTAAAGGGGGTGCGCACCCTGTTAGAAGGGGCTACTCTGTATTTTGGGTTAAAAGTGGGTTTTTAACATTACGGAGTGGATTTTGACTGATATTATGCCCAGAAAATGGAGATTTTGGCCATTATTGGGAGATATTGGGCTCTTTTTGAGCCCAGATTTTGGGAGGAAGTTGGGGATGGATA
>ML777178.1:731072-748369 GCA_009831015.1 Picea engelmannii
GTTAAAAGTGGGTTTTTAACATTACGGAGTGGATTTTGACTGATATTATGCCCAGAAAATGGAGATTTTGGCCATTATTGGGAGATATTGGGCTCTTTTTGAGCCCAGATTTTGGGAGGAAGTTGGGGATGGATAACCAACTTTAGATCTATAAAAACTAGGCTTGTTTGAGGCCATGGAGGATATTCATAGCAAAGTTATGTTGAAGGGAAGCCAAGCCAAAACCATTTTTATGCAGGGAAGCTGTTGAGGAGCAGACACTTGCGAGCCATTTCTGGGAGCTCTGGTCATCTGTTTTGTGTGTTGTTTTTTCTGTTGGGTTCTAGAGGTCTGGAAGAACATGACCATATCAATCTTGTATCCTAATGGCACTACTGCGATGTAATTTTTGAGCTTTGAACATAAATAAAGAAGCTTCCCCCACTGAGACAAAGGCCCAGAGACGTAGGCAATTTTGTGCCGAACTCCATTATCACTTCTCTTGTTATGGTTTGTTGTTATTATTGCTTCAGTTCAGATCTATATATATTCTTATGGCTGCTATGTTTCTTCATTAAATCCTTCGTCTTTCATTCATCTTCTTAAATGGTTAATTAACACATGCAATTAATAACTCAACCACAGTCATTAAAAGATCTTTACGGATCATGATGAAATCATAATGACAGCTCTTAATGGTCTCACAAGACCTTGGGACATGTTCATCCAAACCATTTGTGCTAGAAAGGAGGAGCTACATTTTGACAGTCTTTGGGAAGAATGTGTTCAAGAAGAAGAAAGAGTAGCTAACCAAGAAGCAATACTATCAAGAGATGAATATCAATCCCTGGTTGCTCATACTAAAGGAGGAAGGAATAGGTCTCACTTCCAAAAGGGGACTCATCAACATAAGGAATCCCACTCCCCAAAGAGATTCAACAACTCTCATAAAGAATCTCACCCTCCAATATATTTCTAGAAGTTTCAGAAAGGTCAAGGAAGAGAAAGAGATTTCTCCTCTTATCAATGCTACCATTGTGATAAGATAGGACGTACTACTAAATATTGTCTAGATAAGAGAAAATAATACAAGAAGAGAAACAAAAGGCACCATTCCTATACAGTTGAAGATGAAGACACACCCACGAAGATGATTAAAGAACATATTGAAGACTATTTCTTAATCTCTACCCTCTTAGGATCAGTGTCACATGGTGAGGATACTTGGCTCATAGATAGTGGTGCTTCCAAGCACATGATTGGTCATAGAGACACTCTTTATAAACTTACAAAGAAGAACTTTCCCCAGAAAGTTACACTTGGAGATGATTACCAATACCCTATCAAAGGAGTGGGAGAGTCCAATTACAAACTTGATTCATGGACTCCAATGAAGATGAAGGATGTACTATATGTACCACGTTTGAAAAAGAACTTACTTTCTATCTTAGCTTTAGATAATAAATGCTTCATAGTTTCTTTCATAGATGGAGAAGTTATTATGTGGCCTAAAGGAAAAACCATAGAATATGAAATTGTTATTGGAACAAAAGAAGGTGGCTTGTATAAGCTAAAAGGTCACCCAGCTACAGCCTTGACTCACTCCATTGAAATTCCATGTGAACTTTGGCATAGAAGACTAGCTCACATCAACTACAAGGAATTAACATATGTGAGCAAGGTAGTCACAGGTCTACCATAATTCAAAGTTGATCATGAAGGTGTGTACAAGGGATGTGCACAAGGAAAGAACATAAAGAATCATTTCCTGAAGAACGAGAGTAACGTAGAAGGAGTCTTGGAATTCATTCACTTAGATGTCCATGGCCCAATTCCATCAACCTCTCTTAGTGGGTATGTATACTATGTGTCATTCATTGATGATTATTCTCGTAAAACCCAGGTTTATTTTTTTAAATCAAAAAGATGAAGTGTTTGGTAAATTCAAGGAATTCAAAGCCTTGATACAGAATATCTCTAAAAGAAATATAAAGATAATCAGAACAGATAATGGAGGATAATACACCTCAAATGATTTTGTAAGCTTTTGCAGAGATGCAAGGATTAAGAGGGAGCTCACCACTCCCTGAAATCCTCAACAAAATGGTTTAGTAGAAAGAAATAACAGAACTATAATGGAAGCAACAAAGACTATGATCCACGATCAAGATCTTCCAATGCACTTATGGGTAGAAGCAACAATAACAATAGTATATGTCCATAACATATTATCTCATAGTGCACTTGGATTCAAACCCCCTGAAGAGATGTTCTCTGGAAGAATCCATAAGTAAGCCATCTCAAAATATCTGGTTGTCTAGTGTTTGTACACATTCTAAAAGAGAAGAGAACCAAGTTGGACCCTTCACGAAAGAAGGGAATATTTGTTGGATACTGTGAGGTCTCCAAGGCCTTCAGAATTTATATACTAGGTTACGATCACATTGAGATCAACAAAGATGTAACCTTTGATGAATATGAAACACTCAAGAAATCAAGGAGATGTCATCTTGATGAAGTATATGAAGAAGAACTTGTAGCTCCCAGAGTTGCAGAACTAGTGAGGGAAGTCACAGTTTCCCCCGATGATGAGATTCATGAAGATCATGATATGATAGAATCTCAAAAACCTCCCCAAATGACGATCTCTCACAAGAGAAAGTCAAATTGGGAAAGGGAACTTATTCAAGATGGAGATAAGTATGGTACCCCCGAAGGAACCATGATACAAGTCAAGAAACCCAATCCATTCTCTAGTTATATGTATTTGATGTGTGAACTCTTGGAGAAGGAGCCTACTTGATTTGAAGAAGCCATTCAAAATAAAGAATGGGCAGATGCCATGACAAAAGAATACCAATCCATTATAAGGAATGATGTATGGGAAATAGTTCCCAGACCAAAGAGAAAAGATGTGGTATCTTCCAAATGGTTATACAAGATAAAACATGTTGTTGATGGAAGTATTGATAAATATAAAGCAAGGTTTGCAGCTCGTGGATTTTCTCAAAATTAAGGCATTGATTATGAAGAGACGTTTGATCCTGTAGCCAGATACACTTCTATTAGAACCATCATAGCCCTTGCAGCTAATATGAAGTGAAAGTTACACTAGATGGATGTGAAAACAACCTTCTTGAATGGTGTCATTGAAGAAGAAGTGTATATAGAACAACCCCAAGGGTTTGAAGTTGAAGACAGAAAGACTCATGTATGCAGATTGAAGAAGTCTCTATACATATTGAAGCAAGCTCCTCAAGCTTCGTATGGAAGAATTGACAGTTTCCTGATGAGCTTGGGATTTACCAGGAGTTAATATGATTCTAACCTTTATTTCAAGGTCATGAATGATGAGACTTCTATATTGATGTTGTATGTGGATGACTTATTCTTAACTGGAGAAGAAAATCTCATCACTTATTGTAAGAAGAAGCTCATTGCATAATTTGAGATGAAATACCTATGCCCAATGCACTATTTCTTAGGTCTTAAGGTTTGGTAGAGCCCAAAGAAGATCTTCCTTAACCAAGGGAAGTATGTAGTTGAAATACTAAAGAGGTTTGATATGTTGGAGTGTAAATCCGTGAATACACCCATCTAAACAAAGTTGAAGCTCCTGGTTGATACTTCATTAGAATTGGTTGATGCTACGCAGTACAAATAGATCATTGGATCTTTGATGTATCTTATGAACACCAGGCTAGATATATGTTTTTCTATGAACACCTTGAGTCAGTATCTGGTAGAACCTAGATGTGTTCACCTTGTTGCTGCAAAACATGTGATAAGATACCTTAAGGGTACGTTGGATTTTGGTCTCAATTATAATGGAGATAATGACTTCAGACTGAGTGGTTATACCGATTCATATTGGTCTAGAGGTGTCTCTAACAGAAAGAGCACCTTAGGATGTTGTTTCAGTCAAGGGAAGGGATAATTTTAAGGATGGAAATATATATTAAAATGTAGAAACATGGGCTAATCTTACTAGTCCTTATTATTCAAAATGCAAAATTTTTTGCGATAGTTTTGTAAAAATGTTCAAATTTATAAGGATTTAATATAGATTCTATCAAATATTGGCAATTTTATAGGTAAAATAATTTTATTCTACAGAATTTGGGAGAATCGTTTTTAGAAAAAATGGAAATTAGCGAATCATTTTTGGGGAAAAACCATGGAAAATTAGCCCCTAAAATCATCTATGGTCTAGGGTCAGCTATGATCTCATGGTAGAGTAGGAAGCAATCAAGTATTTCTCTCAGTAAGATAGAATCATAATACATTGTTGCATGTTCCGCCAGTTTTGAAACCATATGGCTTCGGAAGTTGTTGATAGGTCTATTTGATCTGGAGATGAAAGCAACTGTGATTATATGTTATAACCAGAGTTGCATAAAAATGATAGAGAACCCTATGTTCCATGACAAGTCATAACACATAGAAATCTGATATCACATTCATGACATGGTGCAGATAGGTGCTATACAACTCCATTATGTTGGCACAGATGAGCAGGTTGCAGATGTGTTGACCAAGCCTCTGTTTCGTGTAAAGTTTGAGCACTTTCGAGGAAATATTGGTATAGTCTGAAAGGACCTCCCTCAAAAGAGGGAGTAGTGTTGATGCTATCGTTGTGCTGAAGATTTCCATCTTTGTGATGATGTTGATGTGATGCCATCCTTGTGCTAAATATTTCCATCTTTGTGCTGATGTTGATGTGATGCTAGCCTTGTGCTGAAGATTTCCAGCTTTGTGTTGATGTTGATGTGATTTCAGCTCTGTGTTGAATATTTCCAGCTTCGTGTTGATGTTGATGTGATTCCATCCTTGTGTTGAATATTTCCAGCTTCGTGTTGATGTTGATGTGATGCTAGCCTTGTGCTGAAGATTTCTAGCTTTGTGTTGATGTTGATTTG
Organism: Picea engelmannii; assembly: GCA_009831015.1. Lineage (NCBI taxonomy): Eukaryota > Viridiplantae > Streptophyta > Pinopsida > Pinales > Pinaceae > Picea > Picea engelmannii. Next base: position 735,971 of record ML777178.1, read on the forward strand.
ATGTCATCTTTGCGTTGAAGATTTCCAACTTAGTTTTGATGTTGATGATTCTCCAGCCTATGTGTTGTGATGTTGTTTTTGTGGATGATGATATTGATGATGATAAAAACTTCCAATGATTTATAGATATTCCAGTCAGTGTTCCAGATGTTATTGATGTTTTTTCCCTTTCTCTCTCTTGATGATGTTGTCGAATACCCTTCTTGTTAAGGGGGAGTGTTGAAATATTGTAAATGCAAAGTGTATTCTATTTATTATTGAGTCTTTATTAATTAGATAAATCCCCTTTTGTAGATTGATCATGTCGGGCATTGTAAATGAACAAATCCCCTTTTGTGGATTGGTCAAACCCTAACTATATTATGCTAATTAAGAAGTCGGCTCCCAGGCCTAATTAAAGTGGTTTTAACCAGTAAGAAGAGAATTTGGCCCTGGCCATTGAAGAGACACCTTTCCAATGCCTACAAGCTAGTATAAATAAAGGATGCCATCACCTCATTTGTTCACTCACTCATTCACTCATCAAGTGCGCAAGTTTGGTAACTGCAATTGGGAGAAGAAGGAAGAGAGAGGCGCATTGTTCAGTGTTGTATATTCACTAGTGTTTTGGTTTATTGTCTTGGAATTCTATTGGCTATCTATATTAAGGAAGTTTTTGTTGGGTTTTATCCCCCATGAGAGTTTCCCAAGATAGATGTCATGTATCTTGTGATTGTGTTTCTCTTAGTGATCCTACCTATGTTATCGTTATCTAGTAAATTGAAAAGAAACCTAATAATAGCTCAAAACGTAACATGAAACACACTAGGAAGGTATGTTAAGTCCTCAGAAGCCACAAAACAGAGGAAATATACTTCCTATGCATGGATATGTGTCCACATGAACATATCCAAATCGCTCCCGGGATTTGCAACCATAGAATACCAAGATGAAGAATTGAATCAGACAATAGACTATGAACATATCCCCTTTAGATGTCGGAAATTCCATGAACATGGGTATCTCTTCAGAGACTGCCCCCTCAATGCACTAGTCTGCCCAGCAACAAAAGAGAAACAAAAAGATGGATTCACTTAGGGACCAAGTCGCAGAAGACCACCTTAGAAAAAATCGACTCAGCCATGAAACAAGAAAATCTCTATCAACAATTCCTTCGAAGCACTCAACAATCTTCCAGAAGCGGAGGAAGTAGAAAACCCCCATATTACTTCAGATCCAGGAAAAGGAAAGGGAAAAGAAAAACACACTCTAGATCCAATACTATAGAAAATCCTACACCAAGATCCCCCAGCACAATGATTCCCAAGCACAGAACCCAAAGAAGGTGGTGGAGATACCATAATGCAGATCGATGAAAGGGAGCTTGAGTACATTGACTTAGACAAGCTAAAGGAGGCCTTCAACAGAAAGGAACTACACACAATTCCAATAGAGAAACTAAGGAAGGTGCACAAAGTATTCACTGATTCCACAACAGGAGCCACATCCCGTTTAGGAATACACCTGGAGACGGACCCAGACCCTAAGAGAAATCAGAAGGAGGGCAAGCGATGAGGACAAAAAATGCCCCAACAACTAATCAAAGAGGTAGGTAACTTTATGATCAACTCAAGACAAGTCTAGCACCTCTCTGAAGGTTCTTTATCCTCCCCACACAATTAAATATGATGAATATCATAACATGGAATATTAGAGGCCTTAATGGAAGATCCAAATAGAGGATCCTCATAAACTATATCAAGGAAGAAAATCTAGACATCTTCCTACTTTAGGAGACCAAATGTGTTGGTGACATTATGGAAGAAATACTCAAAATATGTTGGAGACATTGTGATTTCACTTACATAAACTCAAAAGAGGAAGCAAGAGTTTTAGTTATTCTCTAGAATCATACTACAATAATTTTTGACCCGACCTACTACACTACAGGTACAATATCAGTGAATTATCGAGTTATAGGTTCAAGTAAATTAGGAGTCATCACCAATTCTTATGGACCTCAACTCACTCATGAGAAGGATCACTTCTTGGATATCTTATACTACATTAATGAATTAAAAGGAAAATAAATATGGATATTAGGGGGGGACTTCAATACGATTCTCACCTTAAAGGAAAAAAGTGGAGGCCTGAAATGTCTAGACCAAGATAGTGCCAATTTCAACCACCTCGTTGATCAACTTCATCTAATCGACATTGAAACCAAAAATGTCTCCTTCACTTGGACCAACAAGAGGGAGAGAAATCAACACATAGTCAACATATTATATCTCTTTCTAATCTCGGAAAATATAATGCTTGAAGGACCACTTATTGAAGCCAACATCCTTCTAAGAGTAGGCTATGATCACTGGCCAGTGTAGCTTTGGATAGACACTATAGCTACTATGAAATACAAACCTTTTCTCTTTGATAAGTTCTGGACAAAGAACCCAGACGTCCCAGAGCTTTCCATAACTTGGTGGGCTCAAGCAGAAATAGAGCATGGCTCCAGGATGTATAAATTTCAGGAGTTCCTAAAAAAATTTAAACAACAACTTCGGGACTGGAAAAAAAACGTTTTTGGTGATATCTTCCTAGCTCAAACAAAACTTGAAAAGAAACTAGAGGACATTCAAAAAATATATATTATATTTGGCTATTTGAAAGCCCTACTACAGGAGGAACCCACCTTGAAGAAACAACTTGAAGAGCATCACAAGAAGGAGGAAATCCTTTGGAGGAAAAATTCACGAGTGGAGTGGTTAAAAAATGGGGAAAAGAATACCAAAATTTTCCACCGCTCCATGATTCACAGGATTTACATCAATCGCATTATAAAACTAGAGGACTCAGAGGAAACACACTTCTATATCATGCTACAATTGAAGAGGAACTAGTAACTTATTATAAAGAGCTACTCTCAGAACTTATAGTCGACAGACTTCCCACCATTTGCAAAGTGACACAACACATACTGACCCTTATTACTACATAGAAGAACATGGCCTTAATGAGACCAATCACACAGGAGGAAGTAGACCAGGATATCGAGGAAATGCCCCCTGGGAAAGCCCTGGGGTTGGATGGCTTCACCACCAATTTTTTCCACCACTGTTGGTCGATGATCAGAGAAGAAGTCTGGAAACTTGTGGAGGAATCCAGAATCTCAGGCCAAGTACTCTCTGCCCCCAATGCTACTTTCCTCACCCTGATTCCAAAAGAGAAACGCGTCACTAACCCAAATAAATTTTGGCTAATATCACTATGCAATGTTATTTATAAAATAATAACAAAGGTGATCACCCTTCATCTCAACCCCATCCTTCCCCACATTATTTCAAAGGAACAGACAATATCATCTTGGTTCATGAGGTTATTCACTCACTCAAATCCACTTTCACTCTAGGTATTCTCATAAAATTTGATCTCTCTAATGATTTTGATAAACTCATCTGGAATTACATGTAGTCTCTTCTCACATCCTTTTTCCTCAGTGAAGAGTGGATATCTTGGATCATGAAACTCACCTCTTCAACTTTCTTCTCCATACTAGTAAATGGGGTCCCATCAAGGCCTTTCTCTCCCTCTCATGGCATCAGCCAAGGGGACCCCCTCTCGCCTTTCCTCTTTGTCATTATGGCCAAAGGTTTAGGATGCTAATTATCAGCCTCGATCTCTAATGGTACACTCCAAGGGATCCCAATTCATGGTCTCCAACCAAAAACCTCTCATAGCCAATTTGTAGATGATATTATGCTTATAAATACCCCCACTGCCAAGGAGGATCCTCAGCTCCAAACCATCCTCTCAGATTTCAATGAGGCCTCTGGCACCACTTTCAATCTGGATAACTCTCAATTTTTTTTTTCAACACTCCCCTTGCTATATAGAAACATATCTATCACATTCTAAGTATCCCATGTAGCTCCCTTCCATCCAATTATCTAGGAGTAACGCTAACAAATTTTGCGGCCCAAAATATCTCCTGGAACCCCCTCCTCCTCTCCATCTCCAATTACCTCAGCTCTTGGACCTTTAGAACCCTGAACTTCCCTACCAGAATCATTCTTATAAAATAAGTGCTTCAATATATTTTGGCCTATATGTTTTCATCTCTTCTTGCACCTCAAACAATTATCAAGAGAATCAAAATCCTCCAACGAAAATTCCTCTGGCACGATCATAAACAAGGAAAAAAATGGTCTCTAGTAGGATGGGAAAAAATCTGCAAACCCACTTCTATGGGAGGATTAAGCCTTCGTGACCTAGAAAATATCTACAATGTTATGGGAGAAAAAATATGGTGGCATTGGTTAAAACACCATGAAGAATTGTGGGCGCAACTGTGGAGGAAAAAATACACCCCCCAAACTCTGCAAGAATAACTCATCAGGCTTGAAGAACAGATCCAAGGCTCCAACATCTGGAATGTAGCCTGGAGAAATCACCCACTCATCCAAAAACTTTCCTTTTGGGAAGTTCGAAATGGTCAGTGAGCTCACTTATGCACAGACGTGTTGGAGTTACTTAACACACACCTAGGATTTATTTTTCCTAAGGTTTTTATTGTTTTATTAGTCATAATTAGTCATTATCCAGTCTCCTATATTTTAGGAGAGAATATTCCACCTGGAGAATATTCTCTTTCAGTTCACACTTCAGTTTGACTAGTTGAGTTGAGTTTAGATGTTGCATTGGGATCATCACCATGAAACATTGGGATCATCACCATGCTAATTCAACATTTCCTTGGTATCATCACCAGAGTGGCACATTAGCTTTGATTCCCTTAGTTAACTCCTCACTACTCTCTGTTCAGTCAATTAACTGAAGACTAGTTGACTAATTAACTCAACTAGGTGGCAGTTCACTCCCGTAACTGCCTGAGAGACTAGAATAGGTGGCAGTTCACTCTCATAACTACTGGCGTGTGTCCAGATCACTCTAGATCACCACTATTGTGACTTGTTTCACCTCAATTTGAACTCATTGAGTTATACATAGTATATCATGTGTAAATTATTCATTATTCATAACAGTTAATGAGAATTCTTTCTCTCCTTATTCTTCCTTTTCCAATTATATCTGCAAATTTGTGTATTATTGTTTAGCTAGATCTATTCTGTGTAGGTTCAAAAAATTTACATAGTATCAGAGCCGACAGACTGCTAAGCAAAATATACACCAAAATGTTTTGCAGGTACAATAGATTGAAGATAGCGGAAAGATGGAATTCCAAAAAGAATTCATTCTTACACCTTACAACTATTTTGCATGTAAGGAGAAAATAGCCATACATCTCCGACCTAGAGGGTTGTATAGGTTAACCATGAATACAGATATAGAGACGACATAATCCATAGAAAAATCCAAGTACTTAAATCGCATGGATGAGGCACTCGGAACAATTTGCAGTCTTATTTATCCCGATCTCCTTTTTCATATATCTTCTTGTAAGGCTCCCAATGAAGCTTGGACCATCTTGGAAGGGCTCTTTGGAAAATAGGATGAGATGAGGGGACACATGATGGAGGTGGAGCTACTCACATTGGATCCAAAAAGCTTCGATAATATCCAAGATTTCTTTACAAACTTCAAGGATTTATTGTCGCAACTCAAAGCTTGCGGGGTTGATAAATCGAAGGAGGAGAAACAAATGGTTCTCACCATTCTCTCCAAGCTTGGTCCTGAATTCTCTATATTCATATCTACATTCCATACTATCAGATTCTCCTCTGGAGCCACCTGGAAGATGCCTTCTCTTGAGGAATTTATCGAATCCCTGACACAAGAGAAAACCAAGCTCATCAACATGGGCGCAATCAAAGGCCCAAGGGCGCATGCACACACTGTGCATGATGGAAACCACAAATATTAGAAATCTAAAGATAAATATAAGTAGAAATCTCATGCACATATGAAGAAGGAAGGGTACACAAAACCCTTCACCGATGCCTCCGGATCTAAAGGAGAAAAGGGAAGAAAAGGAGAGAAATGCACATACTGTCACAAAGGATTCCATTCAGAATCTGCATACATGCAAAAACAAATAGATCTGATGTATCATATACTTCAGAAAAACAACCTTGTAGATCGCATCCCCGAGGGTGCAAAGAAGAAGAAGCCAACAGATCTGAATTCCAAGAAAGGCAATTCTAGCCATGCCTTGATTGCCATCAACTCCTCTCACGATGCTTGGATCATAGATTCGAGAGCATCACATCACATGGCTGCCTCAGAAGAAGTCCATTCTTCATTGGATGCATTCAAAGGTCCTCCTATTCTGATGGGGGACAACTCTTCTATCGAAGTCACCAACAAAGGAAGGATTGAACTCACCAACAGAAGCTTCGAGAACATGATGCATGTTCCCAAGCTTTCTGTCAACCTTCTCTCTGTGTATCAGATGAAGAATTATGGCACCAGAAAGAAAGTCATATTCACACCAAATTCCATGGACATCTACGACATGCAAACCAACTCGAGGGTTTCTACCGGTGAGGTTAATCATCAGTCTAGATTGTATACATTTTCTGAATTCATTGAACCTGATTCTGGTTTACTGCTTACTCATGCTGATGAAAGTAGTAGGATATGGCATGAAAGGTTTGGACATTTGAATTTCAGATACATGCAATAGATTAGCAAGCACACATTAGTTGATGTTCTACCAGACATCCATTTCTCGAAGGGAGTATGTGAGGGATGTGTTCTCGAAAAACACCCTCAAGAGAAATTTGACAAAGGAAAGTCTCAGCGAGCTTCTGCACCTTTAGATATGATCCACAGTGACCTTATGGGTCCTTTTCCGCATCCATCCATCAACAAAGCGAGGTTTTTTCTCATTTTTGTTGATGATTTATCACGTTTTACTTGGATCTACTTTCTCAGGAAAAAATCAGAGGTCTTTCAACACCTTAAAGATTTCAAAGCCTTGGTTGAGACACAGTTCGGAAAGAAGATCAAAGTCCTCCAAACTGATAACAAGGGAGATTATGTGAATCATGAGATCCACAATATTTTCCATGAGGCAAGGATTCAGTTGCAACACACAGTTCCCTATACTCCGCAGTAAAATGGAGTTGCTGAGCGGAAAAACCGATCTCTAAAGGAGATGACATCTTGCATGTTTCATGCAAAGTCACTACCATAGAGACTATGGGCCGAAGAACTTAACTATGAAACATACATCCAAAATAGATCTCCTCATAGATCCGTCAAGGATAAGACCCCCTATGAGGCTTGGAGTGGCCTCAAACCGGAAGTGACCCACTTTCACATTTTTGGTTCTTATGCATGGGCCCAGATTCTCTCTGAAAAGAGGAAGGCACTTGTTCCACAGAGAACTGAGTGCATTTTTGTTGGATACCCCGAAGGTGTGAAGGGATATCGTCTTATTGATATTTCCTCGGACCGGCTCATCATTGAGCGTAGTGTCCAATTCGAGGAAAGTGTCTCACATGTACCTCAGCAGCCGCATGTAGACACCTTCACTCTTCCACTTGTCCGAGATGATGAGCATGCACATGCCAAATCTTCTTCAGAAGAGAGTTCTGATGCAGAGGACTCAAAGGATTTAGATTCAGATTCAAAGTCACTACAGTCATATGCAGAGTCAGAGTATCCAGATGTAGTTGCAAAGCCAGAGCAGAGGCCCAAGTGGGCACAAACTACTCTTCAGGATGTAGGGGATATCGTTGGTGATCCAGCCGATACCAGGAGGACTCGATCTGATTTCAAGGAGCCTCCCATTGCACTCACCTCCACTGAACCATTTACCTTGAGGAATCTTTTCTTGGTTTAGTCTTTAGATCCACAGTCTTATGGAAAGGTTGTTGGAAATCCATTTTGGGAATCCACCATGCAGGAGGAGTACAACTCCCTCCTCAAGAACCAGACTTGGTATCTAGTTCCCCATCCTTATGGGAGGAAACTTGTCATATGTAGATGGGTCTATAGGACCAAGAGCGCAACAGATGGAAAAATCAGCAGATACAAAGCTAGGCTTGTCACCAAAGGCTTTCAGAAGGTTCATGGTATTGACTATGATGAGACCTTCGCTCCAGTAGCGAAGATGGATTCCATATGATTGGCACTTTCCATTGCAGAAACCAAGGGATGGGAAGTCCATCAAATGGATGTGAAGAATGAATTTCTTCACAGTGATCTCTCTGAGGAGATCTACATGGAGCAGCCCCAGGGATTTATGCAGGACTCATCTTTGGTCTGTCGACTAAAGAAGTCACTTTATGGCCTCAAGCAGGCTTCGAGGGCATGGTATGCTAAGATGGACTCCTACCTGTTGTCACAGAACTTTGTATGTTGTAAATCAGACCCGAATGTATACATTCTCAGGATGAATGATTCACTTCTAATTTTAGTTATGTATGTCGATGATTTGTTGATCACCGATTGCTCGACTTCAGTGATTGCTGCATTCAAGAGGATTCTTCATAACAGGTTTTTGATGATGGACATGAGTCTACTACACTTCTTCCTTAGACTTGAGATCAGTCAGGATGCATCAGGAATCAAACTGTCTCAAGCCAAGTATGCACGAGATCTCCTTGAGAGATCTCACATGATAGACTGCAAGTTTTCTCCGACTCGTTTCCTATCAGGAGTCATACTTGAGGATGGCGGGCAAACTCCAGTGGTTGACAGCAAACTGTACAGATATCTAGTGGGGAGCTTGTTGTATCTCACACACTCCAGACCAGACCTCTCATATGCAGTTGGCACAATTTCTAGGTTCATGCAGGAGCCACATGAGCTACATTGGAAAGTTGCAAAGTGTATCCTTCGATACGTACATGGCACCATCACCTTTTGGATTAATTATGCAACAGACTCTACATTAGATCTCATTGGGTTTACTGATTCCGACAGGGATGGCGATAACATTGATTGCAAGTCCACATATGGTTACTCACTTAGTCTTGGTTCTAGGCCTATCTGATGGTCGAGCAAGAAGTAAGATGTCATTGCTCTATATTCAGCTGAGGCAGAGTATAGAGGGGTAGTTAACATAACCATTCAGGCTATGTGGCTACAACATTTTCTCACTGAGTTGGGCATTCAGTTTCATCGGTCGATCATCATCTAGTGTGACAACCAAAGCACTCTAAAGTTATGCAGAGATCCAGTTCAGAGGCAGCGGACGAAGCACATCGAGATCCACATGCACTACATCTAGGACTTGGTACACGAGGGGATCATCGACTTATAGTTCTTTCCTTCAGCAGAACAGACGACAGACATCTTCACCAAGACCTTCACTGAGAAAAAATTCCATTCTTTGCGAGGTCGTCTTAGAGTGAAGGACACAGTTTCCTAGAAACGGTAGTTCTTCTATTTACATACATTGTACCTTGAGGGGTGGTTTTTCCCATGAGGTTTTCCCTCTTTCCTCACTTTATTTTCAGTGTATCTTTTGTACTTGGGTACCTAACATGACCTCGTTATCGGGACCCGATCTTTATTTTCACCATAGTGATGTTCAGGGGGGGTGTTGGATTTACTTCACAAACACCCAGGATTTATTTTTCCTAAGGTTTTTATTTGTTTATTAGTGATAATTAGTCATTATCCAGTCTCCTATATTTTAGGAGAGAATATTCCACCTGGATAATATTCTCTTTCAGTTCACACTTCAATTTGACTAGTTGAGTTGAGTTTAGATGTTGCATTGGGATCATCACTATGCAACATTGGGATCATCACCATGCTAATTAGACCTTGCCTTGGTATCATCACCAGAGTGGCGCATTATCCTTGATTCCCTCAATTAAATCCTCACTACTCTTTGTTCATTCAGTTAACTAAAGACTAGTTGACTAGTTAACTCAACTAGGTGGTAGTTCACTCCCGTAACTTCCTTAGAGACTAGAATAGGTGGCAGTTCACTCCCGTTACTGTTGGTGTGTGTCCATATCACTCTATACCACCACTATGGTGACTTGGTTCACCTCGAGTCAAACTCATTGAGTTATACAGAGTATATCATGTGTAAATTATTCATTATTCATAACGATTAATGAGAATTCTTTCTCTCCTTCTTCTTCCTTTTCCAATTATCTCTGCAAATGTGTGTATTATTGTTTAGCTAGATCTATTCTGTGCAAGTTCAACACATTTACAAGATGCTTGGCAGAAACAACCCCCCTTACAATCACTGGAAAATCTCATCCTCTACCAAAACCAGTTACCAATTCTTAGACGTCTCAAAGAAGTAGACCTCTAGCTTGCAAGAATTGTTCACTCCCCCTTGCGCAATTGGAAAATGCTTGCATGTGAGTTGAACCTTCTAGAAGATATAGAAATGCAACCGTGGAAAGAAATAGTGGGAAACAAGAAGATCTATATGAGTGAAGAAAAGGACATTCTTAAATGGGGGAACTCCTCAATTGGAACCTTTACAATTAAGGAAGCCCATCAACTTTAGGATAATTTTCATCAACAAACAAAAGATCACATTTGGCATACAATATGGAAAACCAAACTCTGGCTAAAGGTTTTGACTTTCCTTTGGCTTTTGGTCCAGAATTGGCTTCTAACCTGGGATAACCTCCAAAAGAGAGGATTTATTGGACCCTCAATCTGGCACTTGTGCAAACAACAAGAATAAGCAATGGAGAAAATCTTCAATCAATGTATAGGTAGTAATATAATCTGGGATCAAGTTGCAATCATCATGAGGAAAACCAAAAGGGACCGAACAAGTGTCGTTAATACAATTTAGAATTGGGAATTGGGTGACTTCAAAATCCCACTCCTCAACAGAATCTGTCACATCATCCCAGGATTCATAGTTTGGCATCTATGTAAAGAAAGGAACAGATGCATCTTCCACTTCCAAATATCCACCCCTTCCAAAATTTGTTCCAAAATTGTGGACATCATCTGGGAAACCATTCAAACTCAATATTGGTCTCTAGACGACGTTCCTAAAGAGCCACCAGAATCCATCATTATTTCCTCATGGAAGAAGACAACGTTCAAGGCATCTCTCTCTCTCTCTTTCTTCTCCTCCTACCCCTATGGCACAAAGCCCCTCCATCTAAAGTTTTTTGATGCAGGAGCATCTCTCAAAATTATCCAGCCAGCCGTGTCAAGCGCACGCATTCAAAGCTGAAGAGAGGCGCAACCTCATCTTTTAATTTGTAATTTAATGCTTAGGCTCTTGAGCCATAGAGCCATGCCTTTGTGCAGGCGTAAGTAGATAGGCCTTTAATGTTTGTAAGGCTGAGATCTAGATCCAGATGCTGGACTAGATAGCCCATTCAATGTAATTGAATAGGGTAGGTAGATTGGAGGGAAGACCTCTAAGAGCCCCCTCAGGTAAAAGAGATTAGGGGTATCTCTTTAGTAGAGCCGAGAGATAGAAGAGTAGAGAAATCTGCGAGTAGAGAGCAGAAGAGAGGAGTTGAGTCCTTGTTACAGGTCATGCTCAAGAACACCGTGTAAATACAGGAATTTTCCATATTTAATACAAAGAGCAGTTTTTCCTGCATGACTCTGTGTTGAATGGATGTCTGTGAGTGTTCTATTTTATGATATGAATGTATGTTGTAGATGTATGTTAGGTATTTGCAGGAGTTCTTGATTTCAGGCTTGAGAGGTCTTTGAGGCTTCACACCAGGAGGGTGTGACAGAACACTATGGGTTCTGATAGCCGTGCACAGAGGATGCATTTCTGAATACTGCGGTTTCAGACAAAGACGTGCTGCGACACAGGAACTGGAATGAAAAACTCAGGAGAAAGACCTCAAGTTTGCTGAATACCTTGGAGGCAAGGCTGTGTGGGAGAAGACACAGTTGCAGACAGAAGCTCTGAGGAGTTCTGTGAAGCTCTGCCAAGTGGGCATTGAGAAGGTGCAAGGAGTGCACAGAAGACAGAACTGTTGGATGTTCTGTGAGAATATGTTGGACAACTGAGAGGGGGGGTGAATCAGTTGTTACCGTGCTTAAAAAAAAATGCTTCTTTTAAAATCTTTACAAGGCACTCAATGATGATCACAATAATGCAGAGAGATAAACAAAGGCACATTCAGCATCAGTCACACACATGTGATACATAGAGACAGATATTTCCTGAGGAAACCCATAAAGGGTAAAAACCTCTTTTACTTTATATGATAAGTAATAGTTACATTCTTTACATTATCATACACATGAGCACCAACTCATAATGCGGCTACAACCTTTGTTTTGCAAGATGCAACTTGCTGAGAGAACCAACTCTCTGTTTTCTCTAGCACCCACTAGAAGGAACCACCAACTCCCTGGTTTCTCTAGCACCAACTAGAAGGAAGCACCAACTCCCTGAGTGTTTCCAGCACCAACTGGATGGAAGCACCAACTTCCAATCATACAGGCACCAACCTGTATAACAGAGAACAAGATTTCTCCCTTGCA
>ML777178.1:767523-804140 GCA_009831015.1 Picea engelmannii
CCTCATAAAAGAGGGTTTCCTTCTAGGGCAAAAAACCCTAACATAATCTCTACCGTTAGATCTGCGACCTTATAATGAATGGTCCATATTTACAATGAAATTACAATATACTTTTACAAGGCAATTTTTTCTTCGGGGGCTTCTCCCCTGAACCCCCGTTGGGGGCCCGCTTGCCCCCAGACCCCCCAGCCGGGGGGATAGGCCCCTCGGACCCCGCAGAGGGGGTACCCCCCCTCTGCACTCCCCTGCGTGGAAGAGTGTACATACTTCTGGGGTGTAAATACTTCATGGGGTATAAACACGGCTGAAAGCAAGGACCTCTGAATCAAGAAGATAATCAGGCTCCACAACCAACAGTGGGTTCTGATAGCCATGCACAGAGGATGCATTTCTGAATACTGCAGTTTCAGACAAAGACGTGTTGCGACACAGGAACTAGAATCAACAACTCAGGAGAAAGACCTCAAGGTTGTTGAATACCTTGGAGGCAAGACTGTGTGGGAGAAGACACAGTTGAAGACAGAAGCTCTGAAGAGTTATGTGAAGCTCTGCCAAGTGGGCATTGAGAAGGTGCAAGGAGTGCACATAAGACAGAACTTTTGGATGTTTTGTGAGAAGATACTCTGCCAGGAGAGCATTTGAGTCAGTGTGCAGACAGGCACAGAAGAGAAGAGAACTCTTTGAGTTCTATAATTGAAGGAAGAATCCACTGAGGGATCTTCATAGGGTTGTTGAACACCCTGCAGACTCAGCAAAAAGTTGCTTGAGAAGAAGGATAGCCAGGAGGGCATCCATATTTCTCCATCTGCAGGAGAAAGGAAGAAGGATAAAATCCCTTAGGGGTCTGAGTACTTGGAAAAGCTCAGAAGAGATAGCACTTCAGTGTGCAAATACTCTACAGGAGTGTAGAGGTCAAATCTTCAAGGATTTGAAGAAAAAGCTTAGGAGGAACAACGTTATTGAGAACGCAGGCGAGGACTCGAAGTCGTGGAGCTCGCAGAGGAAAAAGAGGACAAAGGTCGAGGCCTTTGGAAACTTGGAGTTCTTCCAAGTGCAGGAAGAAAGTGCGCAGCTCAGGAGGGAGGACAACAGCCATCGAATCGGTCGAAGAGATCTGGACCGTTGGTTTCTACATCTAGGAAGGAGCAGGAGAAGCGCACAGAAGAGAAGATCGCCAGTCGTCGGATCTCACTCAGATACCCATCAGCCGTTGGATCGGGTGAAGGCGCGCAGAGTTTAGCCTCTGGAGTAAGTGCATAGGAAGAAATGATCTGAGCCGTCAGACCTTGAGCAGAGACCCGACAGTCGTCGGATCAGCAGAGAGTTGTGAGGGAGTTAACCTCATAAACAGGAGGAGAAAAGTCTCAGAGGAAGTCTCGACACATATTTGGACATTGAGGCGTCAAGAGTCGAGATATCGGAATTCCCGTGGACAAGAGATCGGGTAAGTCCACCTTGAAAATCCCGACACAAATCTGGGTCATCTGTCTGAGAGAGGACACTTGTCATGTGATTGTCCATTCAGGAGATCCGAACACTAGACATCGGTATATCAGCACACGGGAAATCAGAGTTCTTGAGGTCGTGAAAGTCGGGACATCAGAAGTCTCAAAAACGCGAGGATTAATCTGAGCCGTCCATTTGTGGAGACGCATGGCGGAGATCGAGCGACCCGTCGGTATATCAGCTATCGGGGTTTTGAGTTGACAGATGATTTCTGTCATCAGAGCTTTGAAACCTCTGAAACAACGAGATTGGATCAGGGTCATCCATCAATGGGGGACATGTGGCGGAGATCCAGATTATCGAGAAAAGTCCCGAAAGGAGAATCGTCAATCGGGAAATCGCAAGTCAAGATATCGGGAATCCCGTGGACAAGAAGTCCTTGCAACTTGGAATCGTGAAGTTCGAAACTCCGACAAGGGAGGGAAGTGCCATCGAGGGGCCAACTGTCAGCATAGCATAGAATTAGGATTCGAGAGATCGACAGTCCCGAGGACAGTTTCATTTCGGCATTGAAAAGTCTGAACCCCCTAAAGGAATAGGACTGCGGTCATGAGGGGATAGCGGTCATATGGGCCAGGAGCTTAGCCAGGAGGGATAATGAATAAAGCGTCGTATCAACAAATTGGAGTTCGAGAGTTCAAGAGAACAGGAACTCCTGACATTGGGAAACACGAATCCCCGAAACCCAAAACTGAGTCGGGGAAAAGTCGCAGGCGCATGAAGAGGTCGTGACAGGGAGAAAGAAGGACCTGTGGATCTGGTTTTTAGCAGAGATTCCATGGAGGAATCAAAAGAGCCGCTTCATCTCACTTGGAAATTGAACGATCCTTTTGACCGGGAGGTCAGGCGCAGAGACCCTGCGGGGTAGGTGGAGTGAGCGTCGCACCATCATTTTCCAGCCATGGATTTTTGGAAACTGAAATTTGATGGTGCCTCGAAAGGAAATCCTGGACCGACGGGTTTTGGGGTGTTCATATGAGATAGCACGGAGAAGATATGACACCTAAACGTGGTTCCACTAGGATATGACACCAATAAATCCAAAAAACTTTTGGGTCTCATCAGGGGATTTCAACTAGCCTCAAAGCTCAACCTGCAACCTTTAATCATTGAAGGTGACTCAAATGTAATCATCACCTTGTTTACCAAAATTATCAATGGGACGGATCCAGATAAAATAAAACCCAGATAGCACCTCTTTGTCCTTCTCTCGCATCTTGAAACCCTCCTCAACCCTACCCTTATGATCATTACCTCACATGTAATATGTGACACCAACAAAGTGGCCAACAATCTAATGTGGGAATTATTGCCCAAAATGAAATCCTCATTCTCAACCCCCAAAATCATCTGGACTCACAACTGTTGAAACATTACCAAGAATTATCCCATCAATATTACCCACCCCCGGATGGGGTGCCACCTGGAGACCGTATGCCACATGGTGTGTTGAAAGCAAGGTTAGTTAAAGCCCCTCATTTCTAGCACCCTCCCCAATCCATTTGACATGCCCTGCATTTATGCAGAGCAGAGAGGAGAGTGTTGGGACAGTCTAATAACTCTTATGGTGGCTCACATCCATATTACAGGAACCGATATGATGGCCTCCACCCACTGCACTTTGAAATTCATCACCTCCATGGCCATCACCTCACTAATTATTAATCATGGATCTTCTTTCTACTAGTTTTATCTTGGTATTCCACCCTCAGTCTCTCATTCTCCCTTGGCTAACTCGACTTGGCTATCCCATGCTTCGGCTCTTTGCATTCCCTTTGACCTATGCCTCTTTAGTTCCTCCATCATGCTTGGTTTTGACATGCCCTAGAAAGAGGCAAGCCCAAATGTGGGATGACCTACTATAGCCAAGCAGGAAGGTATTATTGCATTGGTCTAATGGCTCTCCAACCCTCCCCAAGAGGAAACCTGTCCCTTTCTCCCTACTCTGATCAAAACTGGGACATGGAAACCTAATATGCACCTCAACTAGAGCCCAATTACAGAGGCTGCATCGTGGAGGAGGAAATTCCCCCTCACTGGGTGGAGATTCCTCAACATTTGCAGGTTGTTGGTGATGAAAAGGTGACACGGGAAGATGGAATTGATGGAACGACGCAGACATGCACCGAGGCATTGGTCACGATGGGTTTTCTGGTAGACGAGGAGCTTACTCCATTACTGTTAGATTATGGAAATCATTGAACCGACCCAAACGTGGTAGATCCAAAAATCCACTGGGGTGAAGTCTGGCATGAAAAAGATGGACATAACACATCTGAGACACCAATGCAGCAGGTTCTGGATATCCATGCCTCGCACATAGTGTGCAAGCTCATGACAAAACACCTCAACCTCATTTTCTATATAAGGAGGGACCTCTCCGAACAAAGGTATCATTAGAGCCTCCTGAGCAAACACATGGATCTCCTCTTCAATACTCTTTCAGGCGAGCTTGCAAAGAGTTTATGCCCGACTTGTTTCCAGACTTATGCCTTCATCGTCATCCAAGATGGATGCTTGGGTTTGCCTCATGTTTAAATTTTTTACTGTCAATTTTCTAGTGTTAGTTCTTTTGTTTTCATGTTATCAAAACACTCTAGTTTATATCACATGTTCTCATTTCCATTTTTAGGGTAGAACAAGTGGAAGGTATTTTTACAGTTCTCAGACAAGCGTTATTAGCATGCACAGTGACACATGTTCTAGTTTCCATGCCTGTGGTAGAACAGGTGGTAATTATGGTTGTAATCTTTTGACACATGTTGTTTTTTGAGAACAAGGTAATATAGTCTCTTTTTATTTACAAAAAGAAACAATTATAAGACTTTAACCATCCTATTGTTTCTTGATGAGTTCATCGACATCGGTGGAAATTTGTATCTCCCAATCTAAAATGCTTAATCGAAAAATCTGAACATTGATGTTCGACAGAACATTCGTACCATGATGACATGTCAAGTGATGTGAAATTTGATGTGCCAAGATGAAGTACAAAATATGACATGGATGGATGATAGGAAGCATAGTTCATGACGTGGAATAATGATGTTTCATTGTATGGTTGATGAATTGAACATGATGATGTGGCAGTGTGATGTGTTATGATCACGTGTAAAAATGAGTGTAGATGGTGATGTGGCACTTATAATAAAATCAGGTGACATGTTGACACCTAATTGGTAACATGACCTGTCAATATGTCACGTGACGTGGAATTCCTAAAACCATAAGAAATTTACCTAGCAAGTTATAGACTTGGATTGTCTAGATATATTCACTCTTGTGATAGGATGGCTAGAATTCACTGTCCAAGTGAAGTTTCATCGGCATTGGCCCTTTGTTGTATCCTATGGCATGTTGAATTGTATATGGGATGATGCCAATGAGTCCATCGACAATCGGTGAAAAGTATTTTTCTCGAGAATATATACATGTTGTTGATGTTTTCAATGCTTCATGAGTCCATCACCATTGGTGAAAAAGTGTGTATTCCTATCAAAGAATTCCATCAAAACCCTTGATGTCGATGAACATGATATAAATTTGTACTATGATGATGTGTGCAATGACATGGTGGATGACGTGGTAGTTGTTGTGGTAGACATATAGTATGAATGATGACTTGGAAGTCCACATGGTGGATGACATGGAAAGTGATGTGGAAGGTACGGGAGTTAGCGTGGAGGGTGACATGGAAAGTGACATGGCTAGTATGAAAGATGGAGTGGCCAACCTAGTCATTGAAACAAACATTACTTTTGTGGTAAACATCAACATTCAATATTTTACCTTATCCATGATCGAACATATAGGATTAGCTATTTGTAAAAATGGGGTCATCGGTCATCGACGTAATACATTATATATTGCACAAAACCCATAATATTTCCACCTACTCTGATGGCTCATCGGTGATCGTTAGAACTTGTTAACTTTTTAGAAGTCCAATTTATTCCACCGATTCCTGATCGTTTGATCGACAATCAGTGGAATCTATTATACTTTTTGAACTTTCTTGAATTTCCACTGATCCCGATCATTGACACTTCTCTTAGAATCTCATTGACATTGGGATTTTGTAGACCACTTTTCTTGGTATTTTAGCCTAATCACCCGATGAGTTCATCAACACTTTTTGAATATTGTTGCAATTTTTCTCTTTTTTTGATTATTTCTTTTGTTTTCATTCCCTAATGCAAAACATGAGATTTTTGGGGTTTTATTGATATTTTAAATGCAATGAAAACAAAAGGAAAAATGCAATAACTGATCAAAGGACAAATATTCAACCTATGCAAAGCCCAAAAGAAGAAGGAACAAATGATAATAAAAAAAAAGTGGTACCCAAAAATTGAAAATTTTAAGGGTGTGTTGAGGACTCAACAGGTCTATACCATCCTTTACCTATACCCACTCAACCTTGGGAAATCATTTCCATGGATTTTATGGGAGGTTTACCAACAACTGGGAAGGGACATGACTATCTATTTGTGGTAGTTGACAAGTTCAACAACATGTGCATTCTCATGACTTGTAAAAATTCAATTAGAGCACAAGAAGAAACCAACATGTTCTTTGAATAGGTCTGGGTGCAATTTGGGATACCCAAGAGAAAAATCTTAGATAAAAATACTAGATTTATCAATGCATTTTGGACTACAATGTAGGAGAATATGGACACCAAGTTGAAGATATCTACAACATTTCATCTACAAAAAGATGGGAAGATAGAAGTAGTCAATGGGACTTTGGTACATATTTTGAGGGGTTAAAATAAGAAGCATTCAAAGACATGGGATGAAAATATAATCTACATACAACACTATTACAATAGAGCAGTCCACACTTATACTGGAAAGTCACCTTTTGAAACTTGCTTTAGATATTTTCCACCTTCACCCTTGGATATTATATATGGATAACAAGGAGGAGTGAGGGAGAACCTCATAGGAGATGCATTGAGAGAATTTTTTTTTTTTGAGAATATTAGGAAAATCCATTTACAAGTACAAAATGTGTTGAATAAGTCATAGGAAAAATACAAGGCCAAACATGATCAACACAAAACTGAGAATTCATTCAAAATGGGAGATAAAGTTTGGTTATAGTTGAATAAGGAAATACTATAGGGTCTTGGTAAGAAGATAAAGGGTCCATGATATGGACCTTTTGAGATATTGGAGAAGGTGGGAGATAATTCATATAGACTCAGTATACCCCCATACATGTGCATTTACTTAGTAGTTAATGTGGAGAATCTCAAACTCTATGAGTGCTCCATGTTGGATCAGGAGGAGGAGCGGGTCCTACCTTCCATAGAGGACTTAGCACTGGATTCTAAAGAAAAGTTAACAGGAGACATAGTTTTACTGAAGAGGTCCAAAACTGTAACATAGGGGCAACATGATCTTTGGCAGATTGGGTTTAAATGACAAATTCCAAGCAAAGAAAAGTGGTACTCTAGGCAGAAGGTAGAGGAAATTTTTTATCACATCATTTAGTAAATATTTTGGGGACCAAAATCCTCCCTAAATGGGGATATATCATCTATATTGTACCATTATATTATTGTTCATCCATATTGATGCTTTCAGAGTGGAAAAAATTGGAGGAATCAACTTGCAGGGTCATTTTAATGGTAGGCCCAAGTTTGGAAAATTGGGGTATGAAACCTTCTGGAGCCATTTTGAGGCATCAAATGACATTTGTGGGGGTCAAAATGTTTCCAGGAATCCGTAGGACCTCTTTATTATATTCTACACATTGATATCTTTCCAACGGTGCAAAAATCACATCAATCATAGCTCGTATGCAAAATTTATGCCTCACGTGGGTTGACCTACTAGTTTGACCACCATGGTACAAGTGGATGCCATGTTAGCCCCCATTAATCATGCATATGGGACTAGCCACATAAAAACTTTCAATAAAATTATAGAAGCTCCAAAACCTTATCACAATTGACGGTTGAGGAAGTCAAAAGCATACCCCTAGATGGATATCACGTGATGTTAAATACCGAGCCACTAAAACGAGAAGGGGTTACATTATGTTGCATTGTATTTTGTTCCATATCTAAGCATAAAAATTGAGAGTGGTATTTTATGAGAATAAAAGAGGAGAGATTATGTATCATCCATACATGCCACTATGTCAAAGGAAACTCCACGAAGAGTGGATATTTCTTTGTACTTTCATTTGAAGAAAAAAGAGCAGAGTGAACTCACCTTCTAGCTAGATTTTCTCCTGTATTGGGTTTGCTAGGTTATATATTGTGTTTATTTGTTGATGGTGTGTGATAATTTGTTCATGTTCTCTATTTTTCATATTTCAACTATTAATACATTTTAAGAAAAAAAATTAGTGATTAAAGAATCTGAGATTTAAAGGAAATTAGCCCTCACAGTAAAGATTTCAGTATTTTATTAGCTCTATTTTGACGAACTATCTAGTGGAATATTCATGGAAGTTTATGGATCACCTTGACTTGTAAAACCAACATTCCTTAAGAGACTCTCTCTCCTCGTTGTCTTATTCATTCATATAATAAAGAGTTACATGACTAAACTTGGTCCACACTTAAGACACAATCGTCACCATACTCTCTTGCTTTTTCAAAAGAACAATACTGTAGCCAATTCGACTTACATCTACATGACCATTACATACCTCTCAATAAATATTTTCAAATCACTAAGAATAATATTTTACAATATTACAACACACCATATTTATAGGATTTACTTCATCCAAAACCCTAATTCATGGCACCCAAAAATGGTTACAGATCCATGCAAATGATTGGCTTCAATCCAGCGAATCTCATGGTTTTTTTATATTCAACTATCCAATCGACCTCCAATCGACTCTTCCATTTGGATACCAGTCAACCGTCTTATACCTCCTTTCTACCTCCATTCGGCTTGAGCTATCAACCCAAATAATGACTCAACCAAACCATCGACTTGACTTATCCAGTCAAACATTCACCTAGTCGATCCATCTCGACTAGATAGTCAGTTAGATTGGGTTTCCACTACAATTATTATAACAACTCAACTATAGTCATGTCTTCTTGGATAAATCATCTATGAAGGAAACATAATAGAGAGATACACCTAGTGATGGGAAAGGTACAGTCCCAAATACATCACTATGTATCAATTCTATGATCTATTTTTCCCTTGTAGCTCCATATGGGAATCTCAAATGATTTTGTTTTCCATATATTGTTACAAGGAATAAATATCTATGGTTTGGGGTAGGAACACAACAGAAAGAATGACACCAAGAAATCAACTCAAATATAAAGAATTCTAGATAAATGGAAATTCCAACAAAAGAAAGGATAGAAGCCTACCTCTTCCAGATATTTGTAGGAGACCACCGTTGAGCTCACGAGAAAATTCCTAATACCTACAACTTTTCCTCAACACCCAAGATACACAAGCATATGGAAAATGTATGAAATGTTAGCATATGAACTAGAATAATCCATTAACATGTATAGAAAATTTACCCATGGAAAATAATATAAACATTTGCAACATATATTTGGATGAGAAAAGAGTATTTATATTAATATAATCAGCAGGATTACATAGGCGACAACCTCCTATATCAGCAACTCGTCAAAACCGAGAAACTAAGTCCCTCCACTTGGGCCTTCACCACTTCAATCCTCTACAATGCAATATCACAATTTCTAGGAGTAATTGGGTTACTCCTTCAAAAGATAGGGAGAGCTTGGGGGATGAACATAAGGAGAGTTCAGACTTAAATGACTAGAGGATGAAGACTCAAGGATGTAATATGAGGCAAAATTTCTCTGGAGTGTACTTTCTCTCATTTTTTTCTCCTTTTGCAAGGCTTGTATATGGCTCAATTTATATCCTTCAAAGGGAATTAAAGGATTGAATCGAATCATTTACAGCATATGAAAGGCCAAGGATCACGGATCGCGTGACTTGGCATGAAAAATATGTTTTTTTTTTTTTAATTTTGAGCATGAAACATGATGTACGCGGGATGTAATGGAGCAACATGTGTATACACATGTTGTATAATTGTGCCCGTGTATATGTACAAAATTTTGAATTTTTAACTTTGACTAAGAAAAATGGGGAAACTGAGTCTACAGAGGGAAAGGGTAGGCCACTATAGCATGATGCATAGGGTGTGGAAAAAATGCGATAACATATGTCCCCTAACGTGTGAGGTCATAGGATCAATCATGATGGTTGAAATACATTACAATTCCCAGAAGTGGAGTAGTGAGGACCCAGCTGGAGGAACTAGTCACTAATCAGAATACTACTATACATATTGACTTTGTACAAATGGATGCCAATCTGAAGTACACTGCAGATCCATGTGTGTATATAGAAAATAATTTTTCATGGCCATGAATAGGAAATACAAAGTAGACATATGCCGTAGGTGGTTATAGGAACAAACAAAACACAGTGGAGTCCAATCTCAAAATCAATTGAAGATATTTGTATATAATGAAGTATAATATGATCTTCCATGATAATTGAAGTCATATAGGAATGGTGCAATGAAAGACAAAAACAGGTATGAGGTGTTGCTATTGTGAGTACGAGGTCTTATACATTAACCGTCGATGGTGCAAGTCTGCATTGTCTGAATAAATTAATTGAAGTCGAACAAAATTACACTTCATTTGATTACCGTTCATTGAGGTATGCTGTTAAAAAACATGAGACAAACTACCAATGATGAAAGTAGACATCAAGGCACCGAGTACATTCAATAAGTGTGAGTAAATTTGTTGATGTCGAACACTTGAAGAATCCATCGAGCAGGAGACATTAATGTATTCCCAACTGTCAATGATGAGAGAACCTACCACTGATGATTGCAATCCTCTAGGTACTCGTATGACTCTAGATCTCGATTCTAGAATAGATGAGCTAAATTCGATGGAATGAGATCCACTAAAAGGAGGGAATTAAGGTATCCCTCATCATCCAACATGAGGTACAAGGAAACACTTTATGATTAGGAAGAACACGTACGAGTAGGATATGCACGAACCAATGACCATGTGTGTCTCTCAAGTGCATCATATGCAAGTAGTACATGAAAGTTACCCTCTGAATAGTATCCAATAATTAAAAATACCAACAGAACTGAGGAAAACACCAATATGATCTAATGGAATCCAATACATTGTATGAATCCCAATGTGTGAATAGATTTCTTGTCGTCAAACACAAGGGAGACCACCCAGTTAGCATCCAATGAAGAGATGTCATTTGTTGGGTTCAAGGTCACCTAAAAATGATGAAAGTAGGCCCAGGGTGCAAGGTAGGACAAAAGATTCATGTGATTCTAATATTCACTTATAAAGGGATGGCCGACATGAAAATTCAAGAATCCTAAGGAATGGCCAACATAGGTTTGGACTTCCTTTTAACAAGAGAATGAGACAGATGGATAACTTAGGAAACATATAATTAAGACTAAAAATTGAAAACATTTTGTGACATAAGAGGTATTGACAAACTCTCCATAGGGACTCGAAGAATAACCAGTCGGAGGAAAAAACTTTGAGTAACGAGTTTAGATTCCTAAGGCCATACTAAACCCAAACCTTTGATGAATGGACTCAAAACATTGTGCTCTGTTAAAAAGGAAACATGACTGTTGTCGATAGAAGATAATACTCTTTTCCTGCCCTTCTTTTTTTTGTTTTTCAATTTTTTGTGTGTTCCTTTTTCATATTATTAGGCATGAAAAATAATAAAAGAGTGTTATAGTATAGTGGAGGAAATGAGTGTCACGAGAAAGAAAACTAGTTCCATAGCGCAAGGAACAAAACTATGATCAATGCAAGGAAAACATGTGTAGGATAAGGACACTCGAAGTTAGCGTGCCTGGCCTATGGGTGGTTGGGTACGTTACACTTAGAGGATCAAATTATTGTCTCCCACATAACATGGAAACACACCCCAAAATAAAATCCCATAATATCGAATGAATTTCCCAGAATGACCCCATGGGGAAACTAATTAAAGTTTCTTGAAGGGAGTGAATATGAAAAGAGATGGTTCAAATATCCATCCATTTCATTTTCCTATGGAGATGGAAGCTTTACTCCTCCAAACTTCTACTCAACCCCCATTCTCTCGTAATTGAGGAAGGTGGACTTCCCCGCCAACCACCACCTACATTCAATCAATGGTGGTTTAGGTCTTTAAAAAGGAACATAGAGAAAATATGAAGGTTAGGAAACTTATGGTTATTTCTCAGCCCCTTAGAGCCCCTTTCCTCTTCCCCTATAGTGGACTCATATACCCTCTCATGATATTTGCAATGGTCCTTGAACCTTTATATTATTTTTTGAATTAATATTTTCATATATTGATAATACCATGGCAACTCTACCTCATGGTATATGGAAACAATATAAATCGCAATACATGCCTAGACATTCACTAGTTGGGCCTTGGCCTTGAGCTCCACGCTAGGAATTCATATAATATATTTACATCCTTTAACACAAAATGGACATTTTTCAAATGTCTAGGTATTCCTATCATGCATATAACTCATTCTCTAATAGATTGGTGTTGTGGGTGGGAAATCCCCCTACGGCCTAGCATTAAGGGTTTTGTAATGCATGCAGAAAATGACCTAAAGTCTCCTACTTCTTACCAACATCCCAATCACAAACCCCATTATTCATATGCAAATACAAGGTTAAAAAGATCAAGTTATTGTACATTAGTTTATGTGTTTGATGTCGATCCTTTAAAGTTTGGTCGCTCCTTGACTGCAAATCTCCTCCCAACGCTGACCTACATCCATAAAAAGACAAACAAAGAAATACACATGCATATGATCTATGAACTAATGGGTTAGAGATTCTATCAAAATATAATCAAATTTAAACATTAAAAACCTCATATGGCGGGACGGGAAAAGTACTTCTTTCTATTAATCTCACAAGAGTAACTTACAATAGTGAGATCGACCACTACTCCTCGAATATAGTCCTGGGCTCCTCTTTAACTGTGCTCCAACTGTTTTTGTATATGCTTCTCTTCACACACTAGTTGCAAAAGGTTGGGACAAAGGGAATGTGAAATCGGGTAGAGTTTCTTTACAATTATTTTCCTCCTCCAAATGGGACCCATACCCCTTATTTTATAGGCTAAAAAGGGCTAGGTATTTGGTCGAGTGACCAGATATGGGCAGTCAAATGGTTTAGGTAACTTACCCAAAACTGTGAGTTTTGTTTGCAACTTTCCATTTTTCGTGCTCTTGTAGGTATATGCGGGCTGTAGTGGGTCAGCTAGCGTATACACGCATGCAATAGTGGAGCAAGGTGTGTATGCCTTTAAAAGGGTGTTTTTAAGAAGAGTTGTTCAGTAGTGGCTTGGAAAAATATGTAAAATGAGATGGCATGATGCCAGGTAAGCATATCTGGTGCAAATTAGGGTTATAACAGATGCCCCCTAACGTGTGAGGTCAGAAGAGCATCTGATGGCTGAAATACATTATCAATATTCACCAACGTACGAAGAAAGTCAGCCCAAGGACCAGAGTTCAAGAGGTGCCATCTGCAAAATAATAATTGTCTCACCGAGGCGAGCATGCCCATGCTCGGAATGAAATAAAATCATGGTTTCCAATCAAATACACTGCAAATCCATGTCATATAACTATATAAAGTGTAGCCGTGAGCAATACACAACGGATCTACATATCAAAATAAAAAAGATATACATGTATAGTATCCATCGTCAATAAGCTAATAAGGCCTGATGGCTAGAGATGAGGCCTTCAGAGCTTGAGAAATAGCTTCAAAATCTTCACAACTCGGGTAGGAGTGTAATATGAGTGTACGAATTCACTACCCAGAGGTCTTCGACGGTTTGTCAGGAATGGACTAGAGGATTTTGATGATCAAGCTGAGGGCTTCATGGATTTCAAAAAAAGACTTGATTGGGCTTTCAGGATGACTGGGCATGAGGGAAAGAGACAAAATGCAGAGGGGCTGACTCAAATTCGGTAAAAACTTCCCTCAGAGAATAACACGACAAATGATAAGACTCAGGAACCGTGATGTTGACATAATTTCACGATGCAGGAGGCAACGCAAACTCTCCATATGTTTGGAAGAATAACAAAATGGAGGAGGACATAACTCTATGTAGCGAGAACAACTTCCTAAGGTTATATAAAATTCCAGGGCTTGACGAACAAACGAAAGGATGTGCTTTGTCCAAGGGTGAATCATTGTGCCGCCAACAAAAAGAAAACACTTTTCCCTTCCTCTTTTTGGCGTATATTTGTTTTTTTTGTTTTGTCTTTTTCAATAATTTTGGAAAGCTTGAAAAAGAATAAAATAATTCTACGTTACAAAGGAGGATCAAGTGTCACAAACATACTAGTTCCAAGTGCAAGGAACACATGGATGTTCAGAGAAAAGGGATATATGTAGGAAAAGGACACTCGGGAAAAATTCTTCGTGGGCCAAGGTGTCAAGACGCAGAGGCAAAGTGCGACAGGGCTTGCGTATAAGGCATGATTCATATGGTTCAGTTGAGAGCAACATGGATCCGACATTAGGCCAAAGACGTAGGTATGCAAACACGATTAATAAGACACAATGGTAATGTCCTTCGATGTGATTTTAATGTGCCCAGAGAAGGTAAGCTCAGCGGTTTTTCATATTTAGAGAGTCTGAAAAAGCGTAAAAGGAGACTCTGATGGGGTACCTTTTTCAAAGGTAGTCTAGTCGGTTCAAAAAAGGTATAAATTAGCACCGAAAAGATGTCTATTCAAAACCATTTTAACGAGTGTGATAAAGACAAGATCACTCAACAATGTTTTCATATTTAAGGAGTCTGAAAAAATATTAACTATGGACTTCGTCAGGAATGTTCTTCTGGACCATTTTAATGAGTGTGAAGGAATAAGGCCACTCAACGATCTTTTCAATTTTAGGGATTTTTAAAAGATCTTAACTATGGACTCCGTGCGGGTTCCTTTTTCATAAATTTAGTCCCTCGGGCCCGAAAAAGGGTTAAAATCATACCTGAGAATACTCTTCTAGGGAACTGAAGCTCCTAGAGTATACCTGTGTTTGTACAGTTGACCATATGGACTGAAAAAGGGGTAAACTACTGCCGGACAGACGTACCTTCAAATTTCAGTTTAGCGAGCATGAAGGTCAACAAGGCTGCTCAGCAATCTTTTCATTTTTAGAGGGTCTGAAAAGGACTTAAAAGGAGACGCGTTGTGTTTTTTGGAAGTCCCGAGGGTGAGGTCAAGAGTGATAATTCATCATGCAAATGAGGCTCAAAGTCATAATCAGGATAAAAATAACAAGGAATCCCGAGCCTATATTCATTAATGATGGCATGGACGCCAAAATGCAACCAGGATCTATCTAGGGCATCCATGAAGGATTAGGCTCTACCACTAAAATACGACATTTCTAAAGCAACAATGATGGTTCTGTATCACAATTCGGTGGGATCGATCCTATGGAAAAGAGAAAAGGGAAACGAGGTGCAACAAGTGGAGGTGGAATCCTATCTTACATGCACACAGTTAAAAAAATGACTTTTTACCAAAAGACCTTGAAAACGACCCAAATCTCCAAAAAAAATCCCAATACCCAAAGTAACATTTTCCATAAGAAACTCTTAAACCATACTAAATGATTTCCAGGCTAGAAAAAATGACAAAATGGTCCAAAAAAAATGACAAAAGGGGGCCAAAAAGTCTATAAATAGAAGCTGGTAGCTCATTATCACCATTGTGAATTAAGAAATTGGCAAAAAGCCAAAAACACCCCTTTGTTAAAAAAATTGATTATGGGAGCTTCAGTGGACGAAACGAACTTCCGCTTGGACCAAGTAAGTACATACTAACCCCTCTTGCTATTCAATTCTTCCTTTTTTCTTTTAATTTTGTTTTTAGGAGAGGCGTCGACCTTTAAAAAGTTCATCCCTACGTATACGTGGGTTGTCCTATGACAACCCGTGTGTGCACGCGTGCAAGAGAAAAACTGCACACGTGCAAACGCAACTGTGTAGACTATAGCCATCCTGTACCCTCCTTTTTGTGGAAAAAAATAAGAAAACAAGATCTAATCCCTTATGAACTTGTGAATTGTAGGATGTATGTTCATTGGAGGGAAAGGGAGCATGAGGACATTGATAATTTGGTCGGAGATGATCCTGATGTTCTCGCTGCATTGGCACAATGTGGTTTGATGAAATTATTCCAGTGTCCATTTATGCAGGCGCAACCTAGGCTGTTGACTGCATTGGTACTTTAATGGCACCCGGATGCAGAGGCATTCATGCTTGAGGGACAGTTGTTGACTCCAATGAATGAAGACATCTATTTTATGACTAGCCTCTCAAGGAGAGGGGAACCATTCAACTTTTGTATGTTTCCCTCTGGGCCTCACAACATAGCAGAGTTGATTGGACTCCATTGCGAGGCTGGTACTGACAAAGTGGGCACACAGGTGCCGATAAGCAATATTTCTAACCTATCGCTGAAAGTGATATTTCTACTCATTGGGAGGATTACTGGATCTACATCGTTACATCAGGCTTCCCGAATGCACATGAATTGTGTGGTTCAGTGCTTAAATGGACAAATTTTTTACTGGAGCACCACCTTGCTGATATGTATGAAAAACTAGTTGACAGACTGTCGAACGTGGGTGCACAGGAACTTTGAGTTTGGGACCATCCTTTGTGCTTTATTATTCTTCGAGAGTACCCAGTCTTATCCCTAGAGAGATGATACGAGTGCACGAGGCCTCTCTCCCAGCGTTATGAAGGTGGGCGGCGTTGTTTCCGCGACAAGGTGGAGGGAGGACTATCAAGGCTTTAGACGACAAATTCTTTGCTTGGTGGGCACGACAGATCAAAGTGATAGAGGACTACCCCTATACTAAGATCGACTTCTCCAGGAACCATGCCATGGTCGTACCTCCCGTAGTAGAGCGAGGAGAGTTAGGTATGATTGTTTTTGTTTTTTCCAAAGTTTGTTTAATTTTTATTTCTTTTTATATATATCATTTTTTTCATGTGCCAGAGTATTTGATCAGTATGTATCTGTTACGTGTAGGTGTGGGACCAGTGCATCCAGCATATTTTGTGAGGAGTCGACGACGTCCTCGACTAGAGGTAGGTCCATTAGTAGCAGGGGGGCCTCTAGCCGGAGAGGCTAATAGAGTTTTGAGACAAGTGGAGCGGAACCTTACCACGCTCACTCATATAGTCCCAATGGAAGAGATCGAGGACTTGCCACCGTAGATGCAACCTCATGTTGTTGGGGTGCCCCAGACTTGGGTCCATCTTTTTCGGCGTTTGGCCAACGTCGTTTTTCATTATGGCAGGGCCAACAGGCCCTACCCTTAGCTTAGACTAGAATTACTATGTGTCGAGCGAACCTTTTGTATATTTTTGAGGGAATAATCTTCGTGACTCTTTATTGGACATATATATTTTGAGGCCCTCGCACCCACTTATGTACTTTGACGCTTTGCGATATATATATGGATATTTTTTTATCTTTTTGTGTTTGATGGAATACACTTATTTACAAATGCATTTACATGTGCGTGTGTATGCTTTTTATTACATGTGTGCAAGATGCCAATCTAATATATGATTAGCTAGAGTATCTGTAACTTGATTCAATATCCTAGGAACATGGATATACGTAATGTAATCAAAGATTCGTTCTAAGAGACGTACCCTAAGGAACCGTCGGTGTAGAGTAGGATCATGAACACGATAGACTCCATTTAACTGAGACACAACCAGCTGAGCATCTAAATAGACCCGGAGGTGAGAGATACCAAGCGACAAAGTGTCACGGAGCAACTCAATAACTACACTGTATTCGACGACATTGTTTTTGGTGTCGCCTAAACAAATACCTCCTGAAGATAGAAACTGTCCCTAAGGTGTGAAAATCACCCAAGTTGTGGAGGCAAGCCTCCGAGTGTGCCGGCTAGCACCATCCTCGAACCCAAAGAACACCTATGATTCACTTGACATCTACCACAGTGAAAAAAATAACATCAAAAAATGACACGTCCATAAAACTAAAAGAAAAACTAAAAAGTAATAGTACAATGACTATACATATGTTACAAAAAGTCACCCGAAGAGACCTACCTAGGAGTAATACTTCTTGAGGTAGATCCCATTTCTAGGCTCCGCCAAAACATTTCCCTCAAAGTCCACCAGACGATAAGCGCCCTTTCTTAGAACCTCTTTTACGATGAAAGGTATGAACCACATAGGTTTGAATTTGCCTGCCCCTAGGGGGTCCTTATCTTGGTCATAGACCAAGACAAGGTCGCCTTTAGATAAAATCAGAGGACGAACGAACCAATCATATTGACACTTGACTTTTTATTTGTGAGATTTGTTAGCTAACGCTGCATCATGACGTTGCTCATTGAGTTGCTCGAGGTATAATAAACTCTCTTCAAGCAATGAAGTGTCTGGCAATAACTGTATTGGTAACTTTAAAGATGGGATCTGGCATTCTATGGGCAAGAATACTTCCAACCCATAAATGAGTTGAAAAGGTGAGAAACCAGTTGCAGTCTTAACGGATGTTTGGTAAGCCCATAATGTTGAGTATAACATCAAATGCCAATTTGACTTGGATGAATTGATCGTTCGTTGTAGAATGGTCTTGAGAGATTTATTTATAGCTTCCACCTGACCATTCGCTTGGGGGTAGTAGGGTGATGAATGTTCTTGCAACAACCCAAGCTTTGACATTAACTTGGTCATCATTTTGTTCTGAAAGTGACTGCCATGGTCAATGACAATCTCTCTCGAGACATCGAACCTTGCTATTATCTGGTTGAACAAAAAGAGAGTTGTTGTCTCCCCGTCGTCTCTAAACGTTGGCATAGCTTCGACCCACCTGGTGAAGTGGTATACTGCTACGATGATATAGTGGTTCCCCCTTGCTGAAGGGGGTTTGCATGTAGTGTAATCAATCCCCCATTTAGTGAAGGGACCAACGATAATAACGGGAAACATGGGAGTGGGGTGTGCCCTCATATTCTGAGAGAAGATATGACACGGGTGGCACTTCTTGACCGATTCAACACAATCTTTGATTAATGTCGGCCATAAGTAACTGGCTCATAGAATCTTTTGGGTTGTTGCCAACCTAGACAAATGACCACCACATGCTCCTGTGTGGAAATCGTTAAGCACGATTTTCGCTTCTTCATGAGTGAGACATCGACGAAGGATGCAGTCTACACCTCGATGATACAAAGTATCCTCAAGTATGAGATAGTTCTTAGCCTAATGGTATATACGACAACGCTCATCACGAGAAGTAGAGGCAGGACACTTCAAAGTCTAGAGATAGACAAACACATCTCCATACCAATGGTCAGAAGACGCGATAAAAAACATGTCTCCTTTAATAGGTGACTCATCGAGTATAAAATCACCTGATTCAACCAGAAGTTCCGATATGAGTTCTACGAAGACCATCGAATTTTTGGATTTCACCAAAACGAACTCCAAGTCAAATTCCTGGAGAATAAAAATCCATCTACTGATCTTTTCAGCGATGACGCGTCGTGTCAATACATATTGAAATGGATTCACAATGGCAATGACGGTGGTCTTGCAAAACAAGATGTAATGACGGAACCGTTGGATGGCATGGATTGCTGCCAATGCAAGTTTTTCAATGTGGGAATAATTGAGTTCCGGTCCAACTAGGCCTCGGCTCAGGTAATAAATCACGTATTCTGAGAGAAAATCATCCTCCTGAACTAAGACCATATCGATGGTCGACTCAGCAGCGGCCAAGTATAATAAGAAATCTTTATTATAATTGGGTGGCCGAAGCAGAGGGGTAGATATGAGGGAATGTTTCAACACTGCGAAAGAGCGTTGAGCAGCTTCGTCCCAATGAAAAGGAACGTCCTTCTTCAATAAGCGCATAAAACCCTTTGTGATCTCGACATAGTTTGCAATAAAACGCTGTAAAAAGTTCGCTTTCCCTTGCAAACTTTGAAGCTGAGAGATGGTGCACGGGGGAGGAAATTGAATTATTGCCTCAAACTTTAGAGGATTGACCATGATCCCTGTGTTTGAAACTATGAAACCTAGCAGATGACCTGATGTGACGCAAAAAATACACTTCTTTGGATTCAAGCAGATTCGGTAGTAGCGACACCGTTCAAGGATAAGTCAGAGGTGTGCTGTATGATCAACTCTCTTACGGGATCATGATGCTAAATCATCAAGATAAGCCTCGACTATGTGTTTGAGGTCGTGAAAATAAAAAGACATGGCCCATTGAAATCTAGCTCCAGCTTTTTTCAGACCAAAAGGAATCTTACGATAAGAGAATGTATGCCATGGACAAATGAAAGTGGTTTTGTGTTAGTCTTTGGGTTTGATTTGTATCTGATTGTATCCCGAAAAACCATCCATGAATGAAAAAGCCTCACAACCTACGCATTCATCGACAATCTGGTCAATAAATGGTGTGGGTAAATTATCTTTTGGGTAGACCTTGTTTAGATCACGGAAGTTCGTACACACGCGAATCATACCCTGTTTCTTATTGACCGACATGGGATTTGACACCCATTGAGTCAATTGGATGGGGTAGATGAAACCATCTTTAAGTATTTTTTCTACTTCAGCCTTAATAGCTTCTTCTTTCTTAGGATTGACCGGACGAAGCTTCTGTCAGACCGGCTTAATATCGGGATAAGTTGTGATTTCATGTTCGACGATTCTTGGATCTATGCCTGACATTTCCTCATAAGACCAGGAAAACACGTTGCAGAATTATTTAAATAAATCTGTGTAGATTTGAATCTCCTCGGGAGAGAAATACGCTCCGACGTAGATATTCTCCATGATACCAGGGGTTTTGGAGATGTCAATAGGTATCGTTTTAGCTATTTTTTCCATATTTCCTTGAACGTAAACAGTTTGTGTTGTCAAAGGATTAATAGGACAAGATTTATCTCCAGTCATAGTCAGAGTGAATTCACCTACTTCAATTCATCTTAACTCTGGGAGGAAGTAAGATCTATGATGAAGATCATCCCAGGGTTTTTCTAGAACAGTCATTGCCTCAATAATCACCTCGTCTGAGGGAAATACTAAGTCTAAAGAATCTGTATCAGCAAGGGAACCTTGAGCCCAAATAGGCTCGAGCACTGGATCTAACACTTGTGCAAGAGTCAGATCGAGGTCGGTAGAATCTTGTTGAATGATCGAGTATGCAACTTCTGTCGTGGACAAAGGCATGTCCATGCCATGGTTCTCTGTCCCTTCTATCATAGTTGATGGGGAAGGAAGGTTCCACGGATCGTTAAAGTACATCATGCGAAACGATGAGATTTGAAAATTTTCGGCCCGAGGCTGGTCGAGGTCAACCAACATGTAATGGACATTTTTGGTCAGAGGCGGGTAATCAAAAGTACCCATCAAAGGTGGGCACAAACCAATGCCTACGTTGACAATGTCGGGCTGAGGGTTATCAATCATCAAGACCGTGGAGGCTCCCGATGAAGGGTTAGGAGGAGAAAAGGATAACTAATCAATGGTCACGATCTAGCCCTCATGTGGAAATAACAAGACTCATAAAACTGTCGCAACCACTTCTTTCATAGCATAGTTCCAACTCCTTCCTAACAAAATATTGTAGTCGAGAGACGCATCGACCACTTCAACTTTGACGCACACGGTTTTTCTCCCTAACTGCACGGGGAAAGAGGGAATGATCCCATGTGGTCGGAAAGAAAGACCGTCAAAGGTTGTAAGAAGGGTAGGCGACGAAGACAAAACAAGTTTGCCTATGGCCTTCCAACATGCCAAATACATCACGCATGTCGAGGTGCCCTCATCCACCACTGTATGGAAAATATTCCGGGTAAAATTTTTCGTGGTGTAAGCCACTACTATTTGAAAAGCTACGTGGTAAGGAAGACGAGGTTTTAAGTCAGTCGTATCAAGCATGATCGTTCCCGGATTGCAAGTCTTAGCGGATCCTAGGGTAGCTAATAGATCGTTTCTCTGGGAATGGAAACTCTAGAGGACTTCCAAAGAAGACATCGCACAAGGGGTTTGTGATAAATCCTCCACCACAGAGTAGTTCTGGGCGGCCCGTGTGTTTGGATTGTGAGAATCTTTCTTGAACGCACCTTTTGGGATGTGTGTCATTTTTTTGCCCAATGTCTTCTCAATATGGAGAGGAAGAGGTGGGTTTTCAGCTTCTTTACCCTTTTCAGAGGTGCTTGGCTTTCCGTAATCACGTGCTCTATTCGATATATAGGCATCACCTTTCATCATATACACATTTGCGGATGAAGGATTACTCGAAGATGGAGGGGGTCCTTTACTTCCCCCTTTCACGCTCAAGGAGGATTGAGTTAGATTTTTCCCGTGTGGAAATGGGTTTGTTAACACGGCAGGCTGTTGCTGTGCTAATAACTTCTAGGCCTTCGCAAGCCAAGGGCACTGATGGGTCAGGTGGTATTCCTTGCAAAGATTACAAGGATACTTCAACTTCTTCTTTTCAGTTTCACCCCCACCAGCATTATCGGTGGGTTTCTTATCCCCCTTACCCTTCTTTCATTGTTTCTTCTTTCCTTTAGGCTGTTGGGTGGATTTTGGGTTTGTCATTTTGACACTGTGTACATCTGACTTTTGGGTAGGGGGAAAAGTCGAACCGGTGGTTTGGTTGGCCACTATCTGTTGTATCGAAATTTTTTGCAATTGATTTGACAATGGATTAGTGGGATTTGTTTATGCTAAACCAATAATTACATCGACATATGGTCCAGACCTCTGTCTGTTCTTGTCAAGGATTGACCTCGGTGCATCTGGCAAAATTTCGTAGAGTAAACCACTCTGAGAGTAAATCAGCTCTAGCTGTTGAGCTCTCATTATCACGTCTTCCTCGGAAAACACCCTGGATGTTGTGACGTATTTAGATAATTGGGGTACCAAAGACTTAAGGAACCACTATAGCAAGAATGTTGGTGGGATTGACACTTTTATTAAACTCTTCCGGCGTCTCCATTCTCGGATGTGATCTGAGATATGGTCCACTTTTGTTTGCTCGAAATTGGCCAGCAATTTAGTGTTGAAGTCGTATCTCACAGGTAATTGTAAATGGTTCAAGAAATCCATTGACAATTCGCCGAAGGAAGTGTATCGTGAGCGGTCGAGCTCGATGTACCATTTTGCAACACTCCCTATGAGAGTGTTTTGAAACAATCGCAACTGAATGGATTCATCTCTTAATGAGTTAGATGAGCACCATAAGTGGAAGGTAGTCACATGATCACCAGGATCTTCGTTAGGCTTGGCCTCAAACTTTAGAATGTCCGAAGGAAACTTGGTTAGCATAAGAGGCCAACTCGGATCATGACAGATGGGATCATTTAAAATCCTTGTCAAATCTAGCAAGTGTAGGGTTTCCAAAAACGGTAGTTTGGGTTGTGGATTGTAGCTAGGGAAAAAGGATCATGGAGTTTGACTGGCACCAGGATGCTAGGAAAAGTGAGGTTGTTGGCCAGGGCTCTGGTAATAACCATGGTCGTGACTAGCGTATGGATTTTGTGCTTGTTGAGACATCATCGGTTGGTTCCCGTAATAGGACGTAAAGGGATGAACTTGCATCGCATTCCAAGGATTTTGGGAGGGGTTTCCCCCTGTTGATCCGACGGGCATATGTGTTGGGCCTTGCCTGAGGTTCCACTGGGTATGGAAAGGGTTTCCCCCGATCTACATCCCTGGCAAGGGGATTGGTCCCTGCCATGGATTCCAAGGTCCTTGTGAGGAAGAAATTCCTAAGTGTGCCCCCTATGCAGGAATAGTACCCTGTACAGGATGTGGTTGTCCATAACCGGGGTTTCCCCCGGTCGAAACAGAAGCTGAAGAGAAATCGTTGTTACTAAACGTGTAGAACAAAGAGAAAGGTATCGAACCAACCGACATGTTATAAGGAGGGAGTGCTTGAATACCTTCTCCAAACAAGTTTATGTTATGCCCTATGAAGTCTTGAGGAACACCACCAAGCGAGGGGGATGAAGGGCGTATATGACCCCCACCATAAGGGAAAGCGATGAAGGGAGAGGAAGTGCCCCCCATAGAATCCTTGCAGAGGAGCATTGGAACTATCTGCCCCTATACCTAAAGTTTGTAGAGTGGAGGAGGAAAGTACAATACTCGTACCGAAGCTAGGCATACTGTATGAGAACGGAGGTTTTGTCATGTTCTAAGTAAACAGAACAGTTATCGTCACCATAGACGAAATCAGACCATTGCCCGAGGTAGAAGCAGTCGAGACCATAGTTGCCTGGACCAGCGATGGTTGGTTAGGAGGTGAAACACCCTCTGTAGTGACAGTCGTGAAGGAAATATGAGTATTCCTTGAAGAAGTAGCAGCGTTTGCTTCCATTTTTTCTTGTGACACTACCTGACGCTCGTAAGGTAGAACCTGTACGACAATGGGTGCCAATAGATCAGTGATGGGAGGGTTATATGGACCAAGAGCTTCTACTCCGAGGTCATAAATGATTGGTTCCTCCAGAATAAAATGTTCTCCTCTCAAAAATGGGTCAGGCATAGTTTCCTGTAACTCAGTTGTCTCAAAAGGCCCTTGTTGGTCTAGTTTTCGCCTTAGTGGTGGCGAGGGGGGTTCAAGGTCAACCGGTAGCAGGCCCAAAATCCTTCATGACCGAGGAAACTCTTGATCCTCCACTGTGTGATAAGATCAAAGACACACAAGGGAAATCTATAATCATTTGAAAACCAACATGCACTAGAAAAAGTACCTATGAGATAAAACAAGCAGTCACTAGCTAGTTGGAAGAACAGTTACAACAACCAACACTAGAGAAACTTACCAGTGCAAGTGCAACTCGAATACGGAAGCACCCTCCGGGTATACTCTTCAAAGCGTGGCCTAATGTTTTTCCTAGGTACCGCGGTATACCCTCGCAGTCACCTGTGTAAGTCACTAGAAAGATAGGCAACTAGGTTGCCAGCACGTAAACAGTGACCAGGCGGGTACAGTCAGTAGTCGGGTGGACTGCAATGAGAAGGGTATCAATCCCAAAACCTATCAAGGGTATCAAAAGAAAGTGTTCCAGAAGACGACTGAGGGCCTCAAACATATTCGAGACCCACGAAGCTCCATGGAAAATGCAATAAACGGAATCCCAAGACAAGCCCTCTATATGTGTTCCCCACTACACTTGGTCCGGATTTGCAGGGGTTATCTCTAGTACCTTTGCTTACATGACCTCATGTTTATCCCTTGTGTTAGAGGGGGGTCCTAGATAAATTTCACGATACTGGACTTTTGACACTCCATAGCACAGACTCTTATGTTTGTTTTAGCAGCCTTGAAGAGTTTCCTCTCCAATCCTAAATCAAGGCTCTAGCCTAGACTAGTTAATGGACCCTACAAACATAAAGTCTAGTTGATTTTAATTAATCATTATTTTTATTGGTTGTCTTAAGTCAAAGGGAATGAAAGTGAAACCAGTGATGTTTTTCAGAGATGAAAGGGAAGAGCATATAATGAAAAATGGAAACAAATTACTTCTTCACAAATTCAATTTTGCACATTCAAACTCTTTAACCAACTTTTCAAACTTTTTCGTTGGCACAGGGGAAGACCCAAGGTTCACTCCAAGAGCACACCAATAAGACCTAGCTACCGACCCTTTCGGCAGCACCTTCGAAGCAGATGCAGTCTCACCCGAAGCAGCTATGAGGGGGTTGTAGGACAAATATGTCTACAACCAAAGGAATGTCAAGTGGATCAAGTACAAAAACAACTCCATATGCATCAACACTTATCAAGCTATATCTATCCTGCATAGTTATAGATATGATCTAACACAGTAATGTAATTAACCATATAACAACAACAGATATCAAAGCATAAATCACACACACAACACAAGGTATACGTGGTTCACCCTCTCTCTAGGGCTACGTCCACAGAACTATGCTTATAATATATTAGGATAAAGCCTACAGTTCTGATCTGCGCTCTTAGCCAATAGATATTCTCTCTTCTTCTGTCATCCTCTACCGTCTTGCGCACCCAGTTGCAGGATGTGATCCTCGCACCCAGCGTAAGATCTTACAATACCAGGAAGATCTCTCTCTTAGCACTTCCTCTCTCACAGTACAATAATCTCTCAATCAACAATACTCCATATCAATGCCCAACAATAGTATCGACCCGACCTAGGTCCTCTCAACCTCTATTTATACATTATATTCCCTCACTGACAGCCTTAGGTCGAAACCTAGGTGTCAAAACCCTAATTACCAAAACCCTAGGTGTCTAAAACCCTAGGTCAACTTGACCCACTTTATCCAGGATTCACCAGCCTGTCTCTCCTTTCTTTCTGCACGGTGGTAATGGTGGATTTCCCCACTTTCTAAGTTTTCCTTGATACATATCCCTTGTTGATCTATCATCCTTGATCTCCTCATCTAACGACTAGATTTTTCGCACTTCACTCTGGCTTTTTTGCTCTTTTGCTTACTTCGACCCAGTGACAATCACTGTGTCTTCCGCGCAGTTTGTGTTTGACCTTTTCTTCCTCGATATTCTCTTGCTTCCTTATCCAAGGGCCAACAGGCCCCCAACACTCACATGTGACTCGTCCCGAGGCACTTCAGATTTAATCTTTCTATTTTACTTCGAATTTATACTGCGCAGTGCAGTCTTTGCTTTCTGATTTGTGTTGCTTCCCTTCCCTTGTGCAGACTGTCTTTTCTGTGTTTCGTACCCAGTTTCAACTACACCTGGTACCTAGACCCTTCTCCTTTTGTTTTTACTGAGGTCTGTGAGGCAACTGGTTTTCACAGTACAACTTCAGACGACTCTCGTTCACCAATCCTTCCTTCCACTCTCCATTCAATGTCTTCAATTGTGCATCTCCTCCTTCTGTAACATAGGCGATCTCATATGGTCCGAGCCAATGCGTCCTGAACTTCCCTGGGTGTCTTATGAACTTACTGTCATACACTAGTACTAAGTCACCTTTCTTGAATGTCTTCTTCTTTATGTGCTTGTCATGATATTCCTTCTCTCATTCTTTCTGAACCTGTTGGTGGAATCCTGCAATGAATCAGTCTTCCTCCAATTCAACCAACTGTGCTAGCCTCTCCTGTACAACTCCAGTATCATCCATGTCTATAAATGCAACAATTCTCAAGCTTTGTACCAAGTATTCCATCGGGACAATAGCTTCAAGGCCGTAAACCAACTTGAAAGGGGTCTGCATTGTTAATTTCTTGCAAGTGGTTCTATAAGCCCAAAGTATTATTGGTACTCTTAAATCCCAGTCGTCCCTATTCATACTGCAAACCTTCGTCAATGTTGTCTCCAAGATATTTTTGAATGCTTCAACCATTCCATTTTCTTGTGTATGGTAAGGTGTACTATTCTGATGGTGAACTGCAAATTCTTCATTCAGGGCTTCCACTATCTTATTGATGAAATGGGTGCCTTGATCACTCATAAGGGTCTTAAGGAATCCAAATCTGGTTATTATGTCATTAAAGATAAAGCGTGCAGCTGTAGTTGCACTACAATCCTTGACTTCTCTTGCTTTGGCTCATCTGGTTAAGTATTCAGTCGCAGTAATGATGTACCTTGATCTTGTGTGCTTTCCTGGTGGGTTTATATGTCCCAAGAAGTCAATGGCCCATTTTTCAAATGCTTGTAGGGTCATCTGCGGTGCTAATGGAATTTCATCTCTTCGGGATGGTTTTCCAACTCTCTGGCATATATCACAAGCTCTAGAATAATCCTTAGCATCTTTGTGTAAGGTAGGCCACCAAAGGCCAGCTCGCAGGACCTTCTGCGCAATTTCTTTCCCTGCATAATGTCCTCCTGTGATGCCTTCATGAGCTTCTGCGAGGATCAGTATGTGCTCTACCTCCATAATGCATCTTCTTAGTATCTCATCAGGTCCCATCTTTGATAGTTGACCATCTATTAGTGAAAATTTTGCAGCATGCACCACGAGCTATTTCTTTTGGGGAATTGTATACTCACTAGGTTATATCCCTATTGTCAAGAACTAGACAATGTCAGTGAAGTGGTCATCAATCTTTCTAATGACAAGTAGTTGTGCATCTAGTAGTGTATCTTCCAAAATGGTGGGTTCTTCTCCATGTTCCAACCTTGACAAGTGGTCTGGGCCCTTGTTCATTCTTCCTGGCTTAACTATGATCTCAAAATCATATTCCTGAAACAGCAGGAGCCATCTGCATATCTGCCCCCCCCAACACTAGTTTATTGACTAGGTATTTCAATGTGGAGTGATCTGTGAACATTTTAAAGTGTCCTCCCAATAAGTAGTGGTGGAATTTTTGTAGTGCATATACCATGGCCAATCCTTCTCTCTCTGTGGTGGTGTATTTAACTTATGTTGTGGATAGCTTCCTGATAGCAAAGGATAATGGGTGATCAATGTCTCTTGTTCCTGGTTGTACCAGTACTTCTCCTAGTGCAATAGAAGACGCATCGACGTGCACATGAAACTCCTTGCTCCAATCTAGAAAAACTAGAATGGGCGCAGTGACCATCTTCTATTTCAG
Organism: Picea engelmannii; assembly: GCA_009831015.1. NCBI lineage: Eukaryota > Viridiplantae > Streptophyta > Pinopsida > Pinales > Pinaceae > Picea > Picea engelmannii. The sequence continues at coordinate 795,690 of ML777178.1, forward strand.
TGTGTCGAAGCTCTATTGGCATTCATCTACCCACCCAAACTGACAGTCCTTCTTCAACAACTTTTCCATTGGTGTTGTAATTTGGGCATAGCCTTTAATGAATTTCCTATAATATCCAGTGTTTCCAAGCGTAGTGTGCAATTTTTTAACTGAAGTAGGAGGTGGCAAATCAACTATAATTGCAACTTTAGATGGATCAACCAGAAATCCCTGCTTGCATACAATATGGCCTAATAATACTCCAAATGGTAAGAATAAGATGCACTTCTTCAAATTTAAAGAAATTTGACACTGCCTACATTTATCCAACATTAGCCTTAGGCATTCAATATGGTTTTTCAACAAACTAAATACAGTCCAGTCATCAAAATATGCTTCTAAAAATTTATGCAAAAATTATTTGAATGCTTCTACCACCACCCTGGAAAAGATGGCTGGGGAATTCTTCAGTCCAAATGGCATTACTGTGTAGTGAAAGGATCCCCATTATGTGGAAAACGTGGTCTTATGGTGTTCCTCCTTGGCAATCCGGATCTAATGGTATCATGAATATCCATCTGTAAAATAATATACCTCTTAGCCTCCCACGTTGTCTAATACTTCATCAATGAATGGTGTAGGGAAAGGGTCGTGCAGAAAGGCATCATTCAATTTCCTGAGGTCCACACATATTCTGATTTCTCCTGTCTTCTTGTCTTGTACCACCATAGGGCTGATCCATTATGATTCTTTGACAGGTTCAATAATCCATGCTTCCAGCATTCTGTCAAGGTCAATCTTCACTTTTTCCTTGTATTTCGGATTCAACTGTAGGGTCTTTTCTTGACTGGCTTTGCATCTAGTTTCAAAGGTATTCTCATCTCTCTCATAGGTCCTTTGATTCCCTTCATATCATTGAACTTGGTTGGAAACAAGTCCTGATATTCATGCAATAATTTTGTAATCTTGTCAATGGTAGCAACATCCCAATAATCTCCGATATTGGCAAGCTTTGGTGTCTCCTATGTTCCAATATTGACATGTATGATCTTGATTGGCTATCCAATAAATGGTAATTCAAATCTTGGTCCCTCCACATCTCTTTGGACTTCTGTCTCCACGATGTTGACCTTCCTCGGGTGATCGTCGTCATCTACATTGATGTTATAGCAAGTCTGCAATTTCTAGAGAGGCGCAGTCCATTCATCCTCCTCTTGTTCCATAGGGAGGTTATATGCCTCTTCGAATACCTTATGCCTCACAATATGTAGTGATTGGTATACTGAAGGATATTCACTTTCAAATAAAAAGGTGGTAAAAACATTTTGAATCATACCTTCCCAATCTGTGGTGACGAGGCGTAGTTCCGCTTGAAGGTACCAGTTGATAGGGGTCATATATAGCATGTTAATGAATCTGTGCACCCATTGTTCTCAAGGAATATTGCTCCAGGCCTCTTCACAACTTCGCACATGGTCCTTTGGGAAACTTCAACCAATATACCTTACTTTGTAGCTTACTGCTTGTGCTGAATACCGTGTTGTCATCAAGGTTCGACATTGTGTCTAGTCTATGATGTTTCTTTTGTGTGTCCCCCACCATCTTGTTGGTGTAGCTTTCAGGGCCTCATCCATTTCCAATAATCATTGTTGTGTTGGTACACTTGCTTAAAAATATGAAAGGAGGTTTCTAGGGGGTTCAAGCCATCAAATGTGGGTAACTTACTCACTATTATGTAGATCCAGCGAACTTCTTTGGTTAATATAGCACATCTTCTGGTAGAGATTTCATACATATGGTTTTGCCAGTTCTCCAGTGCTTCTTCTGAGTCTGATGAACACGCATTGTCACTTCACCATCTCATATTCCCAACAGCTGTAGGATTGATATAATCCTGTTGTCTGGCTATTAGTTTGTAGATGTTTTCCAATTCGTATGCATGGTCCTCTTCTCTGATGGGCTTTGTGTAACGCTGACCCTCATCTGGATCTAAGGTTGCAATGACCCTAAGGACATCTCTTTCAAAGGTCATACATATTTTCTTCAAATCAACAACAGTAGAGTTGTCGAAGGCCCAATCGATTCCAAGCAATGCAGGGTAAGGGAAGCTATCATAAACAATTTCAATTACCTCAAAATCTGCAAAGGTTCTAACTTCGTCGATGTCCACAGGGACATGCTCCAATCGTCCAAATGGGTTGAAAGCTTGCTGATTAGCCATGTGAAGTCTGATAGGGGAATATATTAGCTTGGGTTTTCCCATCAGTGCCTAAGTTTTCTTCGTCATGACATTGACCTCTGATCCTAAGTCGAGGACCACATAGTCTATATGATATTCTCCTATATGAGCATTCATATGTAATTCTTTATTTGTTCTTCTCTTCTTGCCAATTTGGTGTACTGCCTTATTCAGTAAGGGGTCTATCTTCCCTAGCTCATACTGCAAGATTAAGTTCTGTATTTCTTGCACAGAGTTCCCATCCTGGATTAACTTAAGACAAGTGTACAAAAATTCGATGAGTTTACTTACTTCTTTTCCTTCTTTATGCATAGTCGATTGGTCAAAGGACTGAGGCATTCCATACACATTTATTTCTGGTCAGGTTTTTGATGAGGACCGTTGGTTTCTCTTGAACTCCTATCTCGCTTCCTCGAATATTTGTCTTTCTTTCTTTACATCAAAAGCCCGAGTCTTCTTCGTAGCTTTCCTGATACCTGAATCTCCTGCGATCTTTCTTTGGATTGTTCTATCCTCTCCTGTAGCAGCACCTCCTCGAGTAATAATAGTGACTCTAGGGTCTCTTCTGCAAGGCTTATCATATATCAGTTGTACTTGAGGGTTCTTCTAGGGTCCTTGTCTTTCCTGAAGCTTGGCTAGCAACACAGGGCAGTCTTCAATAACATACTCGAAGGAGTTTCAATAACTACAGGTAGTGCAAGGGTTCTGACAGTCCCTCACTAAATGTCCTGGCTATGTGTAGTTGTAATAGATTATTTGTCCTCAACCTCGACCCATACCTCCTCCTAGTCCTCATCCTTTGTATCCACTGCAAGGATTGAAAGTTCCTCTTCTTAGGGAATTGTACTGTGCAATGTTTCCTTCTTGGTGCACTTCGCCTTGGATCTTGTATATGTCTCTTGATCTTTCATGCATCAGGTCAAAGGCCCTACAATCTTTGTCATCATTCCCTACAAACTTACATAATGTGCAATACAAGTTTTTGGGTGTTTGAACATACTTCTGCATATAGTAGCACTCACCATGGTGATGTCGGTTTCTGTATACTTCACACTAGGGTGGGTTAACTTGTTTCAAGGGGCTTGGTGCTCCTAAGGTTAAATATTCATGAAGCAAGGGACAATGTTCCTTATCATGACCTTAAAATCTACATCTTACACACCAGTTTTATTCTCTTTTTTCCTTCCCCTTGTCCTTCTTCATATCCTCGACCTGCAGAGACAAACTAGTCAGCTGACTCAGGATCTGGCTCATGCCTGAGCTAGATTCTCCCATAGGTGTTGATTCAAGATTCATGGCAATCTCCAAATCTTCTGCCTTTGATGCAATCTTCCGCTGCATCAAGGGAACTCTAATATGTGGTAGAAGGGCAGTGATGAACCATTCCTTGTTCTATTCATCTGGGATCTTAAAAGTTAATCTTCCAGTTAAGGTTTTGAATCTTTGATCAAACTCCCAAATAGGTTCAGTGACCTTTTTCTTGATCTCCCTTAGTTTTGTGATACATTGTGACTCTGAATTAGGTTTCTTAAACTCTACAATCAACACGTTCTTGATCTCATTCAGTTTCTTAGGTTGCACAAGTCCTTGGACAAGCTTCATGTACCAGCTTAACACACGATCCCTAAGTGTGGTGCTAAACTGGTTTCTTTTAACAGCTTCATCGGTAATGTTTTTAATGTTCCATATGGCTTCACATAGGAAATAGTGTTGACTAGGATCTTTAGATCTATCTCCTCTAAAGATAGGGAGCCTCATCTCATTTTCCATGGAGTTGCCTAGATTTCCTGTTTGAGTAGACACTGAACTGCTTGTAATGGTACTCTGCGGACTCTAGTGATTCTGACTATTCTGATGGTTTAATGTTTCTGAAACAACAGGGGGGTCATTATTACTTACTTCAGTAGTTTGCGCAGTTCCTGAGGTTTCTGGCTCACTTTGGTGAAGTTCTTCAACTTTCCCTTCTTCTGTTCCGGTGGGTTCTGAATGTTCTTCGTCTATCAGATCTACCTCTTCCCCACTATAGAAACCCTCTTCTCTGTAGTTTTTCTTAAACAGGTTCTCAAGGTGAACCCCTCTGAATACTCTTCCACTGCGCGTATGTCCAACTTCTGTGTCACTGTCACTGTTTGATTTTTTGAACATTAGCCTTTTCAGGTCCAGCCAATCTACTACATCTTCAAGATGTGGTTTTCATGCAAGATCATCTTGATTCTTAACTTCAGAAAATGAAAAAATTTCCCTCTAGGTCCTTTGAAAAAGTATCTCTCGTCTTGGCTATACGATTCTACCCTGTCAACAGAAAATTCAGTGATATACCCTCCAATGGTACTATCAAACCAATAATCTACGGCTCTGGATAAAGTGTTATAAACTCTCTTGACCCTCTGGATCAACGTCGATGTCCAAGCCACAAGAGCTCTAGATCTGATCTCAAACTGTGTATCAGCTAATCTAGCCAACCACTCATGTAGCTCCTGATGGATTCCTCCAAAGAAAATATCGTGAATGTCGGTGAAAATGTATCTTTGTAGCCAATCTTCAGTACTTAGTTTAGGGTTCTTTTTCTAGGCTTCAACGAAGTCCCTCTCCTGATCTTCTATCCACTTTTGAATCTCTGTCTTGGATGGGAACCACCTTGACATTCCCTCATGAAGATTCATGTTTCGGCAACAGAACCATTTTTTGGCATAGGGGCAGACCCAAGGTTCACTCCAAGAGCGCACCAACAAGCCCTAGCTACCGGCCCTTTTGGCAACACCTGCGAAGTAGATGCAGTCTCACCCGAAGAAGCTATGAGGGGGTTGTAGGATAGATATGTCTACAACCAAAGGAATGTCAAGTGGATCAAGTACTACAACAACTCCATATGCATCAACACTTATCAAGCTAGATCTATCCTGCACAGTTATAGATATGATCTAACAAAGTAATGTAATTAACCATATAACAACAACAAATATCAAAGCATAAATCACACACACAACACAAGGTATATGTGGTTCACCCTCTCTCTAGGGATACGTCCATAGAACCATGCTTATAATATATTAGGATAAAGCCTACAGTTCTGATCTGCGCTCTTAGCCAACAAATGTTCTCTCTTCTTCTCTCATCCTCTACCATCCTACGCACCTAGCTGCAGGATGTGATCCTCATATCCATCTGAATATATTACAATAACAGGAAGCTCTCGCTCTCAACACTTCCTCTCTCAGAGTACAATAATCTCTCAATAAAAAATACTCAATATCAATTCCCAACAATAGTACCGACCTGACCTAGGTCCTCTCGACCTCTATTTATACATTATAGTCCCTCACCAACAACCTTAGGTCGAAACCTAGGTGTCAAAACCCTAATTACCAAAACCCTAGGTGTCTAAAACCCTAGGTCAACTTGACCCACTTTTTCCGGGCTTCGCTAGCCTATCTCTCCTTTCTTTTTGCGCGGTGGTAACGGTGGATTTCCCCGCTTTTTGAGTTTTCCTTGATCCATCTCCCTTGCTGATCTTTCATCCTTGATCTCCTCATATAATGTCTTTCTTTTCCGCACTTCGCTCCAGATCTTCAACTCTTTTGCTTACTTCGACCCAGTGACAATCACTGTGTCTTCCGTGCAGTTCGCGTTTGACCTTTTCTTATTTGATCTTCTCTTGCTTCCATATCCAAGGGCCAACATTTTTATTTTTTTTAAGATCTTTCAACAGAAAACTCAAAAAAAAAAATTCACTCGACTACGAGCTACTTATTGTCCTAAGTCAATCAGTCAAGAACTTATGAAAGAAATCTTTTTCCTGATGATTAATGCAAACAACCAACTACTTAACCAAACCAAGAAATAAAATATTTTTATTTTTATTTTTTTATGCTAAAAAAGCAAAAAAGAAAAAATGACGACAAGTAAAGACCAAGAAAATACTTATGGCCTAAGAACATATTGCAAAGAGTTACTGACAATAACACACAAGTTGATTGAAGTAGACTCTCACACTTGTCTAAAAACCCTATTACAGAAAAACAGAGGAAAAACTTTTAATGGAAAATAAAGCTATGCTGTAATCAAACCTAAGCTATAGATTGCTATGATAGAGACCCAGACTGGATCAAGAAAACCCCTGAGAGGTGTGACCCCTGACAGGGAAGAGGATGATTGCCTCTTCTAAAAAAAATAAAATCTCAAGAGGTACGCTACTGACAGTTCAATAACCAACGTATGTATGTGGGTTGTGCAAGGTCAGGGATTGTATACATGCGTGTAGGCCTTCTACAGTCCACGTGTACCTCTGCAACTCCTCAATAAATTGAAAAACAAGCAATCATGCACTGGCAGGTAGTACTGTTATTGAGAACCATAATCCCTTGAAGACACAGAAACTTACTTTGACAGAAATAGATGCAAGGAAAAACTAATATGAGGTTATACCTAGGCTACATATTGCAACAACAAAGACTAGAAATAGATCCAGAAAACCCCTGAGAAGGATCACTTCTGACAGGGAAGAGGATGACTACCTCTCTTTAAAAAAAAAAAAAATCTGGACTCAGACACGCTACTGATCCTTCAGCAGCCAACATATGTATGCGGGTTGTGTGAAGTTAGGGCACGTGTATACGTGTGCAGACCTTCTATAAGTTTTGTATGCCTATGTAGTTTCCCAGAAAAGAAAAAAATAGTCAAGTGAAGAAAGAAGGGAGTACTGGTATGGAAGACCAGAATCCCCACTAGCTCAGACTCTTGTAGAAACTCAGAAAAAAAGGTAATAAAACCAATTTAAAAAACCCAAAAAGTATCCCCAAAAACCCTAGAGATTTCCCCAGTATGGTTTCCAATTCTTTTGTCGGTGGGAAATCCCCCTATGGACTAGCATTAAGGGTTCTATAATGCATGCAAAAAATGAACTAAAGTCTCCTACTTCTTACCAACATCCTAATCATAAACCCCATTATTCATATGAAAATACAAGGTTAAAAAGATCAAGTTACTGTACCTTAGTTTTCGTGTTTGATGTCGATCCTTTAACGTTTGGTCTCTCCTTGACTGCAAATATCCTCCCAACACTAACCTGCATCCATAAAAAGACAAACAAATAAATCCACATGCATATGATCTATGAACTAATGGGTTAGATATTCTATCAAAATATAATCAAATTTAAACATTGAAAACCTCATATGGCGGGACGGGAAAAGTACTTCTTTTTATTAATCTCACAAGAGTAACTTACAATAGTGAGATCGACCACTGCTCCTTGAATCTGGTCCTGGGCTCCTCTTCAACTGTGCTCCAACTTCTTTTGTATATGCTTCTATTCACACACTAGTTGAAAAAGGTTGGGACAAAGGGAATGCGAAATTGGGTAGAGTTTCTTTACAATTATTTTCCTCCTCCAAATGGGACCCCTACCCCTTCTTTTATAGGATATAAAGGGCTAGGTATTTGGTCAAGTGACCGGATATGGGAGGTCAAACGGTTTAGGTAACTTACCCAAAAATGTGAGTTCCATCTGCAACTTTCTATTTTTTGTTCTTTTGTAGGTATATGCGGGTTGTAGCGGGTCAGCTAACGTATACACGTGTGCAGTAGTGGAGTAGGGCGTGTGTGCCTTTAAAAGGGTTTTTTTAAGAAGAGTTGTTCAGTAGTGGCTTGGAAAAATATGTAAAATGAGATGGCTTGATTCCAGGTAAGCATATATGGTACAAATTAGGGTTATAACAATTGGGTTTTGGTGTTGTAAAATTTCTTATATACAATTATCAACTGGGGTGCACAATGGAATAATCCCCATGGAAGGTTAGTTATTATCACATTTTTTCTCTCTTCTCTCCTTATTTTTATATGTTCAACAATTTTTCCTAATTGGAATCATGTAAGAAGTAGGAAAAATTTCCATAGATTTTCTTAGAAAGGTGAAAGATCATGTAACAAAAATAAAATCAATCTTGTGAACTAGTGTTCTAGGATAAATTCGTGAGTGTGGACACAGACCAATCTCCACAGATCCACCTGGATCTGGAACAAACTGAGACAGAATACTACTCTTTCCCTAGTTCTAAAGTATTGAATGGACAAGAGAAGAAGGATGATGTGCTTACTTTATAAAAGCTCTCCTTATCTCTGTTGATCCCCGCTCTGCTACGATGCTCTTGCGTCGTCCAATCACAACAACACAAACCAATCACAACAAAGAGATTAATATATTCAAAACTCTAGACTATACATGTGATCAAGGA
>ML777178.1:822710-870482 GCA_009831015.1 Picea engelmannii
ATTACAAAATATAATCCCTTTAAATCCTCACACATATCTCTCATATATCTTAGATAAGATATTCCAACCAAATCTCCATGATCTTCTCCTTGGAATGGGCTTGAATTATCTCCTCAAATATTGAAATGGTGGAGGAAGCATTCTAGAAGTCGTTTGAATTAATCCTTCACATATTCCTACACATTACAAAGCTCACACATATTTGAGATATATATGAAAACATGTTGATTTTCTAACATTTAATCACAAATTCCTCTTAAATACTAAAATGAATAAGGTGGAGAACAATAAGGTGAAACCCCAGTATATTTATGGAAATGATATCATGAAAGGTTAATGGGGCGATGAAATGTGAAGAATGATGAAGGGAAAGGTGGATGAGAATAGGACATTTATGAGCCCCAATAGGAAGACAAAAGGAAATTCAATATGGATCAGAGGAAGAAGGGGACTAAGCCACCATTCTTCAGAAATAATCCTCAGGGACAACCAACTTATAGATAACCCAAAATGATTGAGATAGGGGGTCAAAGGCTAAGGCAACCACCTATTCAATGTTGGGGTTGTAAAGAAGATCATATGTTCAGAGATTGTCCTCACAGAGGTGAAAAAGTGAGGATTGTTCACAATGTACAGCAAGCTGAAACAATGGAGAACATGGGAAGAAATGTACCAAGGATCTATGTAGCCCTAGACAACAAACAAGCAGAGTATCAACCACATACGAATGAAGTGGAAGGTATGATCAACAACCAAACCATTTCTATTTTAATTGATTCAAGAGCTAGTCATAGTTATATAGATCCTAAGATGGTGGAAAGTTTTCATTTTCCAATAATCAAGCATGGAAAATCTTGGTTGGTGCAGCTGGATACCTGAGCCAAAATAAAATTTAATGAAATGGTTAAGTCATGTATTATGGACATGAATTGAATGAACACCAAGGAAGATTTAAACATCTTTCCTTTAGGATCCTATGATTGTCTAATTGGGATGGATTGGTTGGACCAACATCATTCTATCCTAGACTGTCATAACAAGGCATTTACTTGCTTGGATGAGGAATGAAACCTAAGGATAGTGCAGGGAATTCCCATGGAAGTAACGATTAGAGAAATTTCAGCATTGCAGCGTAAGAAATGTTACAAAAAAGGGTGTCAATTATTTGCAGCACATATGGAAGAGACACCTAAAGATAAGGTGTAAAATATTGAAGATTATGTAGTCCTAAAATAGTTTGAATATTTGTTTAAGGAAATATCAAGACTACCCCCTAAAAGAGACATTGATTTTTCCATAAATTTGATGCCTGGAGAAACTCCAATGTCCAAGACTCCCTACAGGATGAGTACACCAGAATTGAAGGAGTTGCAAATGCAACTTGAAGAGCTCCCGAAGAAGGGGTATATATGCCCAAGTGTGTCACCTTGGGGTGCCCCAGTTTTATTTGTGAAGAAAAAGGATGGAACATTGAGAATTTGCATTCACTTTAGGCAGTTGAACAAGCTAACTGTGAAGAATAAGTATCCTTTGCCAAGGATTGATTACCTCTTTAACCATTTAAAAGATGAAAAAACATTCTCCAAGTTTGATCTTAGGTCTGGTTATCATCAAGTAAGAATTAAATAAGAAGACATCAACAAGACTACTTTCAGAACAAGGTATGGTCATTATGAGTTCACAGTGGTGCCCTTTGGATTATCAAATGCACCAGTTGTCTTCATGTGTTTAATGAGTGGTATTTTCAAAGAATACTTAGATAAGTTTGTCATTGTATTTTTAGATGGCATTCTTATATATTCTAATTCAGAGGAAGAGCATGAACAACAATTGAAGATGGTATTACAAGTATTAAGGGAGCATTAGTTGTATGCTAAACTGAGCAAGTGCTCATTTTATCATAAGCAAATTCATTATTTGGGGCATATCACTTTAGAGGAAGGGATAACAGTGGATCTTGAGAAGATAGAAGCCATTAGAGAATGGTCAATGCCAAATAATGTGACAGAGGTCAGATCATTGATGGGCCTTGCAGTCTACTATAGGATATCTATTGAGGGATTGTCAAAGATTGCACACCCAATCACTTCCTTGCAAAAGAAGGGTGTGAAGTTTTAGTGTACGTTGAATTGTGAAAAGAGTTTCCAACACTTGAAGAAATTATTAACTAGTGCTCCAATTTTAAGGATTGCAAATCCAAATGAAGGATTCATTGTATGCACAAATGCATGTAAAGAAGGACTTGGTGGAGTCCTCGGTCAAAACGGGTTTGTTGTATGTTATGATTCAAGGAAGTTGAAGGAGCATGAAACACACTATGCCACTCATGATTTGGAGCTGACAGCCATAGTGAATGCCTTGAGGAAATGGAGACACTACCTCATGGAGAAAAGTTTTGAGCTGAGGAAAGACCATAATGGTCTGAAATATTTATTTGATTAGCCAACTCTAAATGCTAGGAAAAACAGATGGTTAGAATTCCATAGTGAATACAGCTTTGATATAAAGCATATCAATGGGAAAGAGAAAAAAGTGGTTGGTGCACTTAGCAGAAGAGTGCACAAGTTGCATGCTACAACCATTATCATGTACCAATCAGATTTGAAACACATAATTTTGGAGGCTGCAAAATCAGATTTGCAATACAAGGAATTAGTGGAAAAATTACAACAAGGTAATTTGCAGCAGAAAATTGAAGACTATAAGCTAGAAAATGATTAAATTATCATATACAGGGGCAAAATTTATGTACCAAATTCCCAGGAATTGAAATATATGATATTGATATAAATGCATAATGTACCTTATGTTGGGCACCTAGGTTATCAAAAAACTATTGTAGTTGTCAAGAGCCAATATTATTGGTCGGGAATGAAGAAAGAAGTTGTTGATTTTATTACCAAATTTTTGGAATGTCAAAAGGTAAAGGCTGAGCATAGACACCCAACTAGTTTTCTACAGCTATTACCCATTTCTGAGTGGAAATGGGAAGTTGTAAGAATGTATTTCATCACCAAACTTCCCAGAACAAACAAGCAACATGATTATATCATGGTAGTGGTGGATAAGCTTACTAAAGTTGCCCATTTTATTCCAGTAAAGCTCACTCACAAGGCAACCAACATTGTTGATGTTTATATGAGATAAATTGCTTGATTACATGGTATACCCAAGACATTTGTGTCTGACAGAGATCCAAAATTTACCTCAAATTTTTGGAAGGGATTATTTAATGGATTTGGAACAAATTTGAATTTTAGTACAGCATATCATCCAGAATCAGATGGACAAACAGAGAGGGTGAATCAAGTGATTAAGGATATGTTGAGGATGTATGTGATGGATAAACCATCAATATGGGAAGACTACCTACACTTAGTAGAGTTTGTTTATAATAATGGGTACCAAACATATCTAAAGATGAGCCCATTTGAGGCACTTTATGGCAGAAAGTGCAACACACCGGTAAGCTGGGATAACCCAGCAGATAGAGTAGTGGTCGGGCCATATTTACTTAGGGAAATGGAGGATAAAATGTTGAAAATAAAACAAAATTTAAAGGCTTCCCAAGATAGGAAGAAAATCTATGTTGATAAGGGAAGAAATCACAGGGAATTTAAAGTGGGGGACCATGTATTCTTGAAAGTGAAGGCCAACAAAAGTTCCCTGAAGTTGGGAAATTGTTCAAAGTTGGAAACTCGCTATTGTGGGCCCTTTGAAATCCTAGAGAGGATTGGTCCAGTACCTTATATGATTGCATTGCCTGCATCTATGTATGTTCATAATGTATTCCATGTATCATTGCTCAAGAAATATATACCTGATGTTAATCACGTTATTGATTGGAATGTGACTCAGGTGGAGCAAGAAGGTGTTTTCCAAGTACATCTGATACGCATTCTAGACCAGAAAATCAAACAGATCTGGAATCGAGCCATAGGGCTTGTAAACGTCCAATGGACCTGGTACAGTCCTGAGGATGCTACTTGGGAGCATGAGGATGCAATGCGGGAAGAATACCCGAATGTTTTTAGGATTTTTGAAATTTTGGTTGTATATGTGTACACAATGCACTGAGTGTCAGTGTTTCATGGAAACTTGCGCATGAGATCTAGCTAAATCAAGTACGAACAAATCTTATCAAGAAAGGAAGAGAGATTCAATATGGAAGAATGAGAAAATATATTCACACTACTCCAATGAGCTGATGATTGATACATAGATCATGATCAATATGATACAATGAATGAGTGGAATACACTCATATATAGGGAAAAACATTCCATAATTAAGAAAAGAAATCAAGCAGTTAGCTTTCCTTAGGAATGCATGCATGCATAATAGTGATGGTAAAAATAGAACTAGTTAGTTAACTCCCACTGAACTAGTGTGTCGAAAGTAGAAATTTCTCCAACACCCCCCCTGAACATCACTATGGAGTAAAAAATGAGTCTCGACTACTAGGCCATTTTAGGTACTCATGTACAATGAAACTAATGAACACTGAATAAAAGTGAGGAAAGAGAGAAAATCACGCGGGAACAAAACTCCCCCTCAAAAGATAATGTATCAAAAGAAGAAAATAACAGTTGTTAGACAACAATGTTCTTCACTGCAAGACAATCCCACAAAGTCTGAAACTTCTACTCACTGAAAGTCTTCGTGAAGATGTAGAAATATTTATGGATCTGATGAAGTCCTTTGGCAACCTGTTGGGTCTTGTACCTCTTGATCCTGTGGACCCATCTGCACCTGAAAATATTCCTTTCTTGTGTACGTGGAACCAAATTCCAAGTCTAGTTCTGTAGGAGTGAGTCATACTCCTTCTGCATGGTTGCTTGCCATAATGAATTTCCCACAACCCTATTGTAGTTCTGTGGATCAGTAGATTGAACCATATAGAAATGCATGGGCATCACAAGTTCTGAAGCTGAAAGTACATGAGAAGGCTCCTCATGCTGAGATCAAGTCATCCTCGAATCCAATGGATTCCCTGCAAGGTTTCCTACTGCATGAAGTGTGGTCTGTTCCTTCTTGGGCATATGTTGAAGCTTCGACACTGACTTCTTATCTGGTTGTACTACCTGCTTATTTCCATGTATAGAATCTGAGTGCATGGAATCATCTCTTATGTCTGAAACTGATGGAAGAACAAGAGTATATGCATGTTGCACTAGAGGTGCATGCAAAGTAGTCTCCTTATGTGTAAGTAGAATAGAGGAGTCATCGTCAGAAAACTTAGTGAATTTATACAACCTTGACTTGTGATCCACCTCACCAATTGCAATGATGGAATTGTCATGCATGTCAATTACTGGAACTGAATCTGATGTAAATTCAACCTTTTTACCTTTTTGAGTGATCTAATAAACTGATAGCAGATTCATAGAAAGATTTGGAACATGTAGAACATTCTCAAAACTGCCATTGTGGAGTTCCACTCTCCCTTCTCCTTCTACTGCTACTGGAGTATCATCCCCCATGAGAATAGGGGGTCTTGAGCATGGAATCAAAGAAGAGAAAACTTCTTCTTTTGCTACCATATGATGGTATGCACCAGAATCTATAATCCATGAATCAGATGAATAATTAATTGCAACTAGAGCATGATGATTACCTTTCTTAGGAGCAGGATCTTCTTCCTTTTGCTTCTTGGCTTCCTCTGGAATGAAGTTTCCAAGGTTGTTCTACTGAAGTTCTTGTTCCATAAGACCGATCTGTTTCTTCATGCATGTGGATTCTTCATGATTCATTTTATTGCAGTAAGTGCATTGCTTTCCCTTCTTCTTCTTCTTCTTGGAATCTAAAGAGCCTCTGGAACCTGAAGAATTGTTAAAGGGTTTGGAATATCCCTCCTTCCCGTTTTGTTTGGATGACCCTTTTCCATCATGCATGGTGAGTGCATGTGCTTTGGGATATTTCATGAGGCCCATCAGTATGAGTTTTGTCTGCTCTTGTGTAAGAGACTCAATGAACTGAGCCAACGTAGGCATTTTCCAATTTGTTCCAAAAAGACATATGCCAGAATGGAAATTGGAGACATATACAACGTATTATGGTCCTAGCTTGGCCAAGATTGTTAGAATAAGTTGTTTCTCTTGTGTAGACTTAACAATACCACATTCACCCAAGCTCAATAGAAAATATTTAAAATTAGTAAAAAAGTCTTGTATATTATCAAAAATTTTAGGGTCTAAGGTATTCAACTCTACCTCAAGCATATGACCTCGCATCTCATCCTTCTTTCCAAAGAGTCCTTCCAAGGTGGTCCAGATCTCATTTAGAGTCTTGCATACAGCAACATGAAACCATAGATCAGTGGAGATTAACTCAAGAAGTATTCCTATGGCCTCATCCTTACGATTCACCCATCTCATCTTCTCAATCGTTGATGTAGGTTTTGTTTCTGTCACCATCGTCAAATTATACAGTCCTTTCCTTCTGAGTTGGAATTCTGACTTGGGATTCCAATCAAAATAATTGTATGGTGTGAGGATTACCACCAAGTTTGACTATATAATAGTTGTCATTTCCATCTCTTCCACTATTTCTAAGAACCCCTAAAAATTTACTCTCAATCTGCAAGTGAAAAATTAAGAAATTAAGAATTTGTATCAGTTTCAAGAGATGATCTTGTGGCTTATGTTTTGAGAAAATGGTGAGGAATCTCACCAAACGGTTGAAAACCCACTTCCAAAATGGGTCGATTTACTTCTTTGACAGTCGTTTCCTCAAAAACGTAATATTTTTGGGAGCAATCATTGTAGAAACGTACAGCCACGGATTTGTATCAGTTTCAGGAGGCTATCTTGTAGCTTACTTTCTGAGCAAACAGTGAGGAATCTCGCCAGAAGGTTGAAAACCCACTTTCAAAATGGGTCGATTTAGTTTCCTTTAAGGTTGTTTCCTCCAAAACATAATATTTTGGGAGGAATAACTGCTGAAAGGTACGATCATAGATTTATCTCGTCGAAACCCCGATTTTCTTTATTCTTTGGCTTGTCTGGCTTGCTCCAAGAAACATAGCTCTAATACCATGTCAGTGTTTCATGGAAACATGCACAGGAGATCTAGCTAAAGCAAGTACAAACAAATCTTATCAAGGAAGGAAGAGAGATTCAATATGGAAGAATGAGAAAATGTATTCACACTACTCCAATGAGCTAATGATTGATACATAGATCATGATCAATATGATACAATGAATGAGTGAAATACACTCATATATAGGGAAAAACATTCCATAATTAAGAAAAACAATCAAGTAGTTAGCTTTCCTTAGGAATGCATGCATGCATAATAGTGATGGTAAAAATAGAAAGTCTAAAATAGAACTAGTCAGTTAACTCCCACTGAACTAGTGTGTCGAAAATAGAAATTTCTCCAACACTGAGGACAGTGCATAAATAAGGGGAGGGGATTGTAATACCCCTAGGAAAAACCCATTTGTAAATGTAAATGAAAATATACTTAAGCTGGTGAGTTATTTGATATCATTTTTGTATGCACCTTCCATGGTATAGTGCGCACATGTATTGTGCAGTAAAATGATGAAGTGTGCATATTCCAAGATACCGCGTGCAACAAACTTAAGTGCACATGATTTTGAGGCCAGGGAGCCTTTGTGTATATGTTGTGTTTTATAAGCTAGTGAGCTAGTTATTATATGCTAGGAGGCTTATGTTTTAACTGAGGCCAGATAGGCTAGATGTTAAAGTCTAGTGAGCCTATTCTTGTATATGTCTCATCAATAATATAATACATCGTTGCGTGTAGACTGACCACGATAAAAGAGTATGGGGGACTAAACTCCACTAGTTAGGGAAAGGGGGGATGGTGGATAAAATTTAAGGAAAAGGGCTAAGTTGGGGAGCTTAAGCTAAAAAGGAATATTATATTAATATTCCTTAAAGTATAAAGTATGGATAATTATTTTATCCTAAGTTCTAAGGATGGGGACAAGTGGGCCAAAGTAGCTCCCAGCATCACAAGTGTCAAGTTGGGAACATGCATACATATAGTTTGGACTTAGTTCATTTTCCCAGGATTCATTCAATCATTCCATCATCATTCACTCACTCATTGAGTTGTCCTCCAAACCTTTCTATTCATGTCACTATACCTGAACCTATATCCGTACATGAACTAATAGCATAGTTGTACCTATACATGTACCTATACTAGTTAGCTTGGGAGTAGGAATGAAGAAGCGAGTTGTTAGGACCGTGGGATATTGAAGAGGTGGGTTGTCAGTCCCGTGAGAAATTTCTCTCTGGGTGAGAGAATTGTTGGGAATTAATTTCTTGAAGGTGCTAAACTGCAGCTACAGGGCTCTGAGACTTCCTGTCTGACCTGTTGTTGAATCCATGGAAGGGAAGTGGGGCAGTCGAGGGACTGTTGAGTAGAGAAGGGGAAAACTTCTTGGTGTGGGACAGGCATGGGGAATGAGAGACTGTAGGATGTGAGTTTGAGTTGGCACTTGTGATGGAGTCTTTCCTGATGTCTGTGATACATCATCCTAGTTAGGAATCCCTTTACCCGGGTGGACTTTAGTCCTAGCTCAGGGGTGACCCACTACTGAGAGTCACGAGCAGTGTGGTCTAAGGTTGGGAGGTTCGTGGAAGGTTTGAACGCAGTTGGTGATATTCTTACCAACATAAGTGTCAATTGTGTGTTAATTTAAATGTTGCATTAGTGTTTATGTGTTATTTTTATGGGCATTTCCTGTCTATGTTGCATGTATATGTTTACTCTTATTTCCATATGAATTTGTTCATTTACATAATGTATTTTTATATTTTAAGTTTTATATATAAATTTCCGCAAGAGTTTTTGTGTGTATATGATTTAATTTTCATACAGTTAGAAATCGTTTACGTGGCATAGCCTAGTTGGACGTTGGGGATATGGTATCATAGATTTTTCTGGAGTAGCATGGCCCAACCTGGGTGGCCAGGGATTTTACAACTCATAAACCCTCTCGTTCTCTTTGCAATGGGCCTTGGACCTTTATATTAATTTTTGAATTAATATTTTCATATCTTGAGAATACCATGGAAACTCTACCTTGTGGTATATGGAAACAATATAAATCGAAATGCATGCCTAGACATTCACTAGTTAGGCATTGGCCTTGAGCTCCACACTAGGAATTCATACAACATATTTGCATCCTTTAAAACAAAATGGAGATTGTTCAAATATCTAGGTATTCCTATCATGCATAGAACTCATTCTCTAATAGATTGGGTCTTGGTGTTTTCAAATTTCTTATATACAATTACCAAATGGGTTGCACAATGGAATAATCCTCATACAAGGTTATTTATTATCATATTTGTTCTCTCTTCTCTCCTTATTATTATGTGTTCAACAATTTATCCTAATTGGAATAATGTAAGAAGTACAAAAATTGTCCAAAGATTTTCTTAGAAAGGTGAAAGACCGAGTAACAAAAAGAAATTCAATCTTGTGAACTAGAGAATAGTTATATTTCCTTTTGATGGAGGGGATCTAGCCATAATTGATCTTATTCTAGTGAATATATCCTTAGGGGGGGGACATTTCTTGGAATTTGGGTTTTTGTCTCAAGGCATAGTGGATTGAGGCTCTACTTCAGAAGTACATTGTTGAGTCTCGTCGAAAATTTTGTTTGGATGACCCCCTTCTGGATTTAAAAGGATACCTCATTTGGAGACTTGTCAAATTCATACTTCACGTATTAAACAATACCTCTCCTAGAAGTCAGGAAATGGAAAATATATCTTAATTCGAGATTCTAAAATTTTGTGTAGACCTTGATTTTCTTACAATCCAAAAATAGGAAGGGATTTTTCAAGGTTAAACACCCAAGGCCTATCCACCCTTACAACTATATCAATTTGTGGGATCATGATGAGAAGCTATTGACTTGTTGGGCCCCTATGCATTTCTCTCTAATGAAATCCAAGGGGAAAAGGTTGAACTTTTCAAGTACCTCAAAGAAATCACCCTTTTCAATTTAAAGGAAAATAATGAGAGAATTTTGATCCCTCAAGGAGACTACACCATAAAATTGGGCATGAAACTCTATTAAATTTAAAAAATGTTCATATGGCCTCCATGATCTAGTTGAAAGTCAGGTCTAGAGATGGTCTTCCAAAGGTTACCATCTTATGTTGGCTAATGCTGTAGAATTAACTCCTCATGTCCAAGAACTTGCAAAAATGGGGTATTCAAGACCCCTCTATGTGTGTTTTGTGAAAATAATTAAAGGAGACATCCATTCACCTATGTTTGGAATGTGTTATGGCCCAAGGGAGGAATATATAGGGTTAAATGTATATGATATGACCCCAAGGGGGGGGCATATAAGGGGTTAAATGTACATGTAATGTGTAAACATATATGTCATAGGGTTGGCCTAATAGTAAAGGGGCCTTATGTGTAGGTGTGAATAGGTATATATAGAGATCATGTCCATGTCCAAGATATATAAGTTACACAATAACTCTCTAAACAATAGGAGAACCTCCTCCACATAATCAAATTCATTTATACATCACAATTCATCATGTCTATAATAATGAATACATGATCTCTATATATACTTGTTCACACCTACACATGAGGCCCATTTACTATTAGGTCGGCCCTATTACATATATATTTACACAATACATGTACATTTAACCCCATATATNCCCCCCCCCCCCCCCCCCCCCCTTGGGGTCATATCATATACACTTAACCCTATATATGCCCCCCTTGGGTCATAGCATAATGTCATGCAACTTAGTGGATATTTCATCTAGAAACTAGTGAACTTCAAGTTGATTTCCATCATCCTAAATATTGGAATAAAAGGTTAATGTTGTGGAAAACTACTTACCCAAAAAGGTTTAAAAATAAACCTATGTTGGGGAGAGCTTCAATATCCCTCTTGAAATTTCTCTCTTGAAAAATATTATTAAAACACGACCATTTCATTTTTATAGAGGATTCCCCTAATCCCTAACATATTTTTCATTCTACATGATGTATAATGGATGAATGATTCATCTATAATGGGATTGATGCAGATCAACTCATCCATTATTCCTATAACGAGCTTGATGTAACACACCTGACCCCCTTAGGCATATTTACGGAATTTGGGTGTCAAAATTTATTCTTCTTAACCACCCCTCTAAATCTAAATTTGAGATCGCCTATCTATTATACTGTTCAAGATATTTCCAAGGACTATACATATGTTAAAATCATAGTTCAAGATTATAAGTTATGATCTCTTAAAGTTCCTAGGCCTTTTCTGCCCACTAATGCCTCACCTCCATGTGGATCCTCGTCATTTGTACCAAATATCAAGGTAGACATGTGTGTGTACTGATGTGGTGGGTGATGTTCCATCAAATGTGGCACAGACCAGGTTCAAAATCAAGGGGAAACCCAATGGAACTTCAATGTGAAGTCCAACAGTAGAATTCCAAATCGCAACAACAGCATATGGTCAAAACTAACTGAAATCGATGGTTCCCATTTATTTCAGACTCATATTTGCATGATGGATAGTCTATCATACTAACCTACTCGGGACACAATCCCTTACAAATCTTTCTAAATGGATTTTCCAAAAAACCCAATTCCCTGAAGGATCTCATGGCTACAATTGATCTCAATTGACTAACCAGATCATTGTAGTTTTCCCAAGATGCACGATGATTAACAACCACTCATGAGTTCTAGTAGGTCTAATGTATGGGATCTACTGAAATCTATAGTCCAACTCCTCTCAAATTTTCCAAACCAACCAAGATTTAACAAATCCTCCTGACTCTGATGGATCTGACATTTAAGAGTTAGTCAATATGATATCTTAGATCCTTTCAATCTAAAAACATGTACAAACTTTAGTCGGTCGGGCATACTCATTTGGGAATGCAATACTCCCAAATTAGTCCTACAAACAGATCTTTTTGAATGAACTTTTTCTGATGCATCCAACGACTGATGATTTTCTAATCCACGGGTCCAGGTCTTTATGTATTCTCAACCCATGTGTTAGTTAATGAGTATGACAAATTCCAATGGTTTTCAATGGATAGGGTCCACGACTAAATCGATGGCTTGGATCCTTTCAGTTTGAATCTATGATAGATCAATCGTCCTCATCCTTTTGGGCTCATGTGTTCAGGTTTCTCTCTATTGGAATCACCACCCACATCACTCTCATGGATCTTTCTGAATACCCACCTTCCAACTATCTTTTGTATTATGCCATCAGATTATTCCTATCAGAATTAAAGTTATTATAAGACCTAAGGCACTTTTGGTACCCTATCTCCTAATGAAGGGTCGATATCGACTCCTGACATTTGATCTACAGTTCATATTTCTTTTGGTCAATACACAAGGGTTGTATGGGAGGACTTCTAATCCCATCGTGGCCCTTACCACTGCTTCAAAAAATGAAAAGTCAAGGGAATAACATCATCCCCTGGTGAATAAAATATTCAACTCTCTTTTGTTGCCTGTAGGGATTCAGACCAAGGGATTACAGGGTGACTTCCCATTCCCTTAAAATAAAAGGTATTCCTACCCACAAACTTACTCGAAGCCATGATTTACATCCTGTAAACTTTCCATATCAAAGAAAAGGGAGGTCATGGGGTTGCATGCCTCAAAATTTGGGTTACTCACACCTACATTCAATGGGTATTATACCTTATGGATTTTTGTTCAACAGACGGGTAGATCACACACTTAATCATCCATTCATCACATGTATAAATCCTTACAAATCTAGAAATGCAAAGGATACCATTCATTTACAAATATTTTTACAAAGAGCATTGAGAACACTTATTTGTTTCCAAAATAAAAGATAGTCATCCAACTGACCAAGGGTGTATTCCTTTCCACCCAACCATAGGATCTTTTGTACTTGTTATTTATATAGCATGCCACCCCCGTTCCAGACCATGATACCACAAGGGAAAATTCAAATCTCTCTTAGAGAATAATTTAGGAAGGTTAAGGCCACTCTTCTTCATTTTCAACCATACAATAGAAATCCCTTCTACTTATTGAGTCCAGGGTCACAATGAGCTTCCAAAATGCATTCCCAGTTGTATTTCCTCTACAAAAGGGATTCCCTTCACTTCTATACAATACCTCAGTGCCCTCCACTCACTAGTGTTTGTTTCTATCTAGAAAGCACCAACTCATGGCCCTCTCTACTCAAGTTCAGGTATGGGTATTCTTTGATTCAATTCGACCACAAGCTCCCTAGGTAAGCCTCTTATTTTCCTCTCAAAACATTCTCTTTTATCCTACTCTCTCATGCATTTCTTCATGCACTTCTCTTTCGTCTATGTCTGGAACATTCTCCCCATGCTCTTCGTGTTCCCTCACTTACTTCTATTTGAAGCTTCTGGGAGTCATTCTCCCAAATCGAGGTGGGTACTTAGTTGTAACTGAGGCTAGGAGTCTTCATATTTCCTAGACATATTCCATAATTCCATTAATGGTGTGAATTTGGTTGCTCAACTACCAAGCCTCCCTTCATTAATCGATTGTTTGGGTAGAAAAGGGAAAAACAAGAATAATTCATAAATGGGTATTTTTTGGCAGGTTTTGAAAATCCCCAAACCCCTCGCAATATTTCCTCTTGTGGTATCATGGCTATTATTTCAAGGCTTCACCCTTCAGTCGTCTTGTTGGAAATTTTCATTAAACGTAAAACACAATTACATTTTCTATTAGACACAATATTTAAATATTAATTATAATTATAGACTGGGAGAAAATGGGGTGTTAGAATTGATTAGATGAAAACTCTTTTATTCGGTTTTTTAGGAAATATTATCTAAATTAGTTTTCCAATACCATCCATTAATATGCATATAAAGTTAAATTGAACAAGGATGATTTTGATAGGTGGATCATTTAGGAACATCAATATATTATGTTCTCTAACAAATACTCGTAAGAGAACCCAAGGGTGGTAGGTGTGGGACATATCATCCATGATACTAAAGACTACAATAGTTATAATTCATGTGGGAATTAGGAGATAAAACCAACAATTAAGCTAAGTAATTTTCATCTTACCAAGGGGTTAACATTATGAGAGACAAAAATCAAGGGAAGATTATCATTCTTGATGATTCTACTATAATAATACAAGATCTCATTTAGAGAAAATCCTCCACCTTGAGGTCATGCTCATATTTTCAATTGAACACTATCACCACTAAAATATTTCATTGAGGTCACTTTGTATAAGATTCAAGGGAACATGAATTCGTTAAAGAATGATATGATGAAAAAGTATTCCATGGAAATTATGAGGTTGTAATGCCTATCCATTGATAGTATGTCATGCTTAAGAAATAAATTGGGGAGACATGTCACCCCCTTGTGTGTCACCTCCTTGAAGCAAGGTAGATGTATAATTTAAGAATAGTTTTCCTCATTCTTCTTAGACATGTTCTATTTTATCACCTTCTTCAGTGGCTTCATACTATAAAAAGACCATTGCCTTAATTCATGCATGGGATAATCTGAGGGATATCGTGCCTCCCTCCTCAATTATATTTGTAATTAATGGCGGTACTATCATAATGCCTAGGGTTCAAAAGGTATTAGATTTTATATTCATTATTTATATACTTTCTTGTTAGGGTTTTCCCTATTTGAAGAATTATCTTCTAGTATAGACTACTATTAGGTTTTAGATATAAAATGGTCCATTACAACTAATTCCTAGAAATCATGTGCGATGTTCGCAAGGTCAAAATCCATCTTCACCATTTCTCAACATAAATTTTCATGCTTCAAGGAAATTTTAGTTGAAACCAGTCAATACACCAAAAAGTTGAAGATGGAATTCAAAGATAAGGGTAAGGAAACTAGTTGAGTAAGAAAATGTTTCAATGTTGAATCATGGATGCACATTCTATCCCTTCAATTTGATTGAATACTAAAGTAAAATTTCATCTTTATGTGTGAAGCAAACCAAAATGGATGGAAGCATGACAATACTTTGGGACCTACTAGTTCAAATCATTATCCATGTTGGTTGACTTCCAAAGAACCTACTACCTAAGGCTCTCAAGCACCACTAGAGGATCTCAAGATGAAGTTGTATCCATGTTGAAATCAACTTAAAAGTACATTTGTTTTATTCATAAGTTATGTTTTGTAATTGTATATGTTTAGTAGGATGGTTTCTTAGATTACATGGTTCCAAGTTTTGAAGTAAGTAGACTTTGGTTTTGTTGATGGCCAAAAATGACCATGTTCAACATCATAGGGAGATCACCCGGTCAGGGTCCCAATTAGACCCTTATCTGTTGAAATGGTGATTCTGACTGGTTCTATGGGTCTCCAGTTACCCTTGTCCTAATACTAGCCTAAACTAATGTTATTCTAATATGGACTATTTTATATATATACAAAGTTATATCCACAACCTTTTATCTGCTAATGTATAATGTTACCTTATTTTATTAGTAGAAATAAGGAAAGGGATTACTCTCTTGCAACATGCTTGCAAGAAAGAAAACCTAAGGCTGACACAAGGGCTCAGCTACACCACAATGGATTTTGCTCATGTGAAAGGAGACTTTATGGACTTCAATGAAAATGTAGTTTTAATCTATGATGCAAACTAACAAAAAGGAAAATCTATCTTAATCAAGAGAAGGATAGCCTTACTCCTAATCAAGAGAAATAAGAGGGAAGGACTTTAATTGTAATTGGGGTTAATATGGAACTACAAATCATCAAAATAGTTGAAGGATTTACAGTTTGTCCAAGAAAATACACAATGAAATAATTCTGATAAACAATTATAAAAAAACTCATGTATATACCCAAATAAAATCATGTAAAATGAATTCATTGTGAGATTTATATTGAACTAATGAAATAGTTCATTTTAATTCAATATAAAGGGAAATCATGACAAGTTTGAAAATGATCAATAAATAGTTATTAATCACTACAAACTAATCTCCATGAAATTATAATCAATCTTGGTTCAAATCATGTTCAGCCCTGCAAAGATAGATTTAAACAAAGAATTCACTAACATAAAACAAATGAGATCATCAATAGTGCTCATATCAATTGTCAATACACTAATGAAACATAATTCAAACCAAAATGAAAAACAGTCATCAAAGAAATAAGTCTGCAAATCAAATACAACGACGTAATGAAATGAAAACTTATTATTATTAGCTCCAAAAGTTGTCATATAGTCCTCTCCAGTTTTAGATCTGAAACCTCCATTACACAAGAATAATCATATTTTTATACATTGTTTTCCACCTAGGTCGAATCCCTCTTGAGTCAGAAAGAATTTGTTGTCATGAATCAGCTACATAATTACATAATAGAATCAACTAATTACAGAATTAAAACCTTCCCAGAAAATGCATCATATCTCTCAAAATATCCATCAGTTTTCATAATCCTTCGAAGGTTATCTAATTGGCCCGATTTTTGAAATGGGTTTTCAAATGATTTACCAATTTTTGCTCGGTTTTCCCAAAAATTGATCTGCAAAAATGTCTCCTGAGGATTGGCGTGATCTGAAAAAATATGTGTCACTCCAGACCATATTTCTCCAAAACTATTTGGATTATGAGAAAATAAGGTAATTGACTCTGTTTGTGAAGTGGGTTTTCAACCAATTTTTCAAATTCATCACTTTTCAACCAATTTTCCAAATTCTCCCAAACTGTTCATTTTCTGAGGAAACAACCCTCATAGAAGGTAAATCACCCAATTTTGGAAATGTCTTTTCATTCGTTCGAAGTGATTCCTCATCGTTTGCGCAGAAAGGAAGCCGGAAGATCATCTCTTGAAACTGATACAAATTTTCCAATAGATGTTTCCCAATCATTACAACTTGAATAATTTTAACTAAATGAACTATTTTGGAGACTATAGTTGAACTGCATATCTTTAATAGATACTTGTAACAAAAAGAAATTAAATTGATAACAAAAATCTACTAAAAGATGAACTACAAGATCTCCAAATCTTAATTAACCAAAAATAATAAAATCAAATCATATTGATATCACACCTTCTAGATAAAGAATAAATGTATAACTTAACTGGACATTATGTTTTGAAATTGAGGATATTATTCAATTTTGAGGAAATTAACTCCAAAATAATTAATAATCACTCAAATTTTGGAAAATTTTAATCAATCAATTAAACCATATTTTAGAATCACATGTTAATTATTGAATGATAAAAATATTTCTCATAATCTTGTTTTAGAACAAAGTGAATGTGAGGAATTCACATTAAAAATACTTCCGATAATTAACCAAGTTGTTGTGATTTAATAATGTCCAATGAAAACCAATCTAATAACCCAAATGATAAAATATTTACATGACTATATAAGAAAATCAAACCAAACCAATCATATCAAGAGGAAGATGATGAGAATGTCAAAACGACAAACAAGACATAAAAAAAAAACTAAAAATATAAAACCAAAAACAAATCAAGGTGACATTACCAAAATTAATGAGGGGACCCCTTTAATTTTTTAGAAAATTATGGGGAGTGTTGTGACCACAACAATTGGCGAAACATAGGGACGAAGTAGTTATCTCAGGTGTATAAATAGTTGGATTAAATTTACCAAAGATCGAAATGAAATCTTTCAAAAAAATCTTGCACACTATGTCATTCCCAAAGGTCCCACATAAGACAAAATCAAAGAAAAATAATCTCTTAAAGATGAAAGTACTTGAATGCCGAATTCCAAAACAATGAATCCAAATATAGGGAAAAATTATTAACTTTTAATCACATCTCTACTATTAAATAGTAAGAATATCTAGGAGTTTATTAGACATTAGTATGCATCTATTATAAAATTACCTCTTTTCCTAACATTTCTTCACTGCCAATAGGCCTTTTTTTTTTATCCCGGTGAAGTTGTCTCGGTACCATGCATGTATTTACCCGCTGCTAGAGAGCTTGTTTAGTACCATGTTGGGTTTGTATACATTTCCCACAAAAATGTTCTTTCAACTCTCTTATGCCACCCTTTTAATAAATATATTTGGATAATTTATTTTAGCAATTAGGTGAAGAGAGCAGGGTGGTTCATGAATCTTTTACTTAAAGGACTAGATGCGATACCGATTGAGTTTGACCCCACTAGTCTTCTCTTTATCTACCAAAGTAAAGGATTTTATATGTGGAGGGTTATGGGAGGGGTTCAAAGTAAATAATGTTGACGATTATTTCCTTATAAAGGTAAGCTTATGATACTTGAGTCATAACTTAATGTTCCACATGCCTAATGGTTGGTCTACAAGAAAAAGTGAAAACTTGATATAGATGACCTTAAGGTAAATGAAATCCTATTAAAAGGATAGAGTAAAAGATTTCCCTACGTAGGACAACCAATGTTGGGTAGGAAATATTTCCCCATATCAAACAAAACAAACCAAAAATAGAAAACTTCAATCATTGCAAACAAAGAAAGAAAATGCAAAAATCTTAAAGAAAAGATAAATAAAAAACTAGTTTTAAAAATAAACTCCGGAAAGACAACTTATGAAATTATCTCCCAACAAAATAATGAATGTGAGGAAAGCTTGTTTATCTTAATAAACTTGAGATCTTGATAGGTTAAATCTTGCAAAGTTGAAGCCGACTGGATACAAACCAAAAATTCAAAATCTAGGTAGCAATGATGACTAAAAAATAAAGTTAAATAAGATTTCACTCGCCATACACATGACTTGTTTAAAAATTAATCCTCAATGGAAAAATATTAACAATGAAGTAATAAAGATGAGGCTTATAACGATATTAAATGAAAGTAAAGTATAGGTTTAGAGACTCCGTGATTTACCTTATTTGCAACTTGATCAACATCATCATTGTTTGTCTAACTCAAAAGCAGGTAGAACAAGGAGAGTGAATTCCAAACAATCGGGGATGATAGACTTCATGAAAACTCCTGAAGGCCAGGAATATTTAACTTCTTTTTGTGATAAAATTAAAAGCATGAAGAATTTGAAGTTCACATATGCCCAAGATCATCATTTATTGAATCCAAAATTGAAGTAAAGAAAACCTAAACTAAACTAGACCTACTCCTACTCTAACTTTATGAGATAAATATGACTAAGCGTAGTCATATTTCCAATGGAGCCATTCAAGTTCTTTAATACTTGTACATATGTACACACCAAAACTTAATAACAATGGTGGAAATAATACTAAATTATCAGAAGAAAATATAAACACTTTATATACATATAACACTAATGAATTCATATAAAGAAATTTATTTATCCTCTCTTGAAAAATTCCCTCATACCAAATTTCATAAAAGTAAGGATGAATATCCATTAAAGATTGGAGGAGATCTAAAGAAAGAGTGGATAAGAAAATATTAGTATTATGTACAATAATGTTACAAGATGGTTGAGATTTATTTACAAGAATTTCTTTTGCACAAGTAGTAGCTGAAATAATGTAATAAAAATTAACACTAGCATCTACTTGTGTAACAGATCCAAGATCATGATAGGAAAAAGGAACTTGAGTGATGTCATCAAAATCATAGATAGGCATATTGAAGTTTATTTCTTGAAATTTGAAATCATTATGAGAAGAATCAAGATGATGTTCAATTGTAGTATTATCAATAAAAGGATACCCTACATCTTGAAATATAGATTGATTATGAAAATTGACAACACAAGGACCTAGCATAACCATCAACCAGGGGTGAAGTGCCTTGATATTTTCAATCTCTGAATGATCATCATAAATGAATTCAATTTCTCCCTTTATAAAAAGTAATTTAGAACAAGAAGAATAATAAAATGTACATTGTTGAAAATTCTCATAATTGTTGAAAGAATAATCATTTAATCATTTATTACTCTGATCAAAACTTACAGGTATTTCATCATTTACTAAATTTATGATAACTCCCCTTTTTTCTCTAGAAATGCATATGATAGAAAAGGGGATTTTATATGATCATCAAATGACTGAAGATTAATAAAAATATCAGGGTATGAATAATAATGACTATTCAAACAGATGAGATGAAATGCTTCCCTATCTTTAAAATTATAAATTGATTTTTGAGTTCTCAATTCTATTTCTTCCTCATTATTTTTAGCACATAGATCAGATTCCTCATTATTTGAAATAATTTTAGGAATTTTGTGTCTTTGGTTAAATATATATTCCTCAAAATGAATATTTATATAATTTGAATCATGTGGCTGAAAATTATTCATAGAAAACTCAGAAGTAGATGTTGTAGGAAGCATGTTATTAATTGAATCATAACTACTAATATTTTCAATTTGAATTATTGATTGTGGATTTTCTTCTTTAGTAGAATTATCATGTTTTATAACAGATTCAGGAAAACAATTAATTTTAGTGTATGTATTCATGTTTTCCTGAGATTGTTCATTCATAATTTCTGTATTTTCAGTTTGAATGTAATCAACAATAGTGAATAGACTAAGAAAAATAATATCTTCTTGCTCATTATGATTAATACAAGCAAGAGAAAGAATGTGTCTAAACCATCCTATTAATTAAATATGTGAAGGAAAATCATGGGATTGAAATTTAAAGAAAATTAATTTGAATCTAAGAAGGAAAACCTCATAAGACTCAATTCTACACAAATTTTCAAGTTCTAGGCAAACATGATTACAATCATAGTCTTGAAATGTGTGAAGAAAAATTCAAGAAAATTCATCCCAGATATCTACATAAGAAACTAGTAATGATTCACACCAATATTTGGCATGCCCTGTTAGTGTAAGAGTAAAAATACTACATAGAATGCCTTCATCAATATCAGAAAAAGAAGAAATTGTAAAATTTTGATTAAATTGTAAAACATGATCATATGCATAAATTTTGCTCTTACCATCGAATTTTACCTTCAACAAGTACTTTACTACCTTTGTTGGAGTATTGCAATATGCTTTACTAGATATACACCTCCAAATAGGAAGTTTAAGAGAAATTGAAAAGAAATGAAAGAATTAAAAAAAAAATAGCTTTGTTATAGTCCAAAAATGCCACATATATGCATCCAAGACATTGGCCCATCCATTTGCATCATTTTCCAATCATACTGTTGAGGTTTCCTTCAAAAAAAAACTTTTCGGATAATGTATTCACCCTACTGCACTATCATGCCGCATACATGCACGTGATGAATGTTAATCTTCCCACGTACATGCACGTGTTGCATTCTAGTCGACCCGTGTTTACTCCCACAAAACACAAAAAATATAAAATTGTGCATATTTCGACGGAGTTTACGAAATATGAAGGGTTTCCTAGCCATTTTACCCCATGGATCCCTTCCCCAAGCCGAATAACCATATTGTTCTCATATAAAAAGGGGTCTAGGGGGATCATTTGAATATATCAACAAGAAGGCAAGAAAACTTTTCCAAAATCCTTTCTCTCTCATTTCCCAAGTTTTGCATGTTTCTCTGAGCTTTATCCTCAGCTTTCCCTTCCATATATTCTCCTTATGAAACCCTTCCTTCTTCCCATGTTGGCATGTTGGTTGTGAGAATTCTATGTGGGATTGGTGCACTTGGAGTCACAACAGAGGATCCTGGACTTGGTTCATGGAGCGGTGTCAGCAAGCAAAGGTTGTAACCTTTCATCTTGTTTATGAATAAAAGAGATTATATTTGTCCCAAAACTTTGTGTGTATATGTTCTTATCTATTTGATCATTTACATCTATATTTATGCTTTTAAGTGATTACTAGAGATTGTATATGTTGTTGTTTTGTGTTCTTGGTCTATTGCAGGTCAACATTGGGAGGAGATCTGTGATGTAAGAGGCAACAACAAGTGGAAGAGGTCTACATCAACCGAAAGGATTCAAGGTGCTCTTCTTAACCTTCTCTTCCCTCTCTCTTATCACTTAGTCTAGATTATTTTGGGGTAGATTAGAGATAGGTCAGTATTTTAGGGGGTTGTCACTTTGCCTATTCCTTAGACCCAATTGAGGGGGAATTTTCCCCATAGCAGAATTGACAACTCCGTTGGGGAGTCTCTCTATGGTCTTTTTTTAGGAGATATTTTATTTTCCTTGAATTCATGTTTGTTTAAGTTTTCTGAATCTTTTTGGGTCTCTGGTCACCTTACTGGTGCTTACCATATTTCCTGAGTAGATTTCTTTGTTTGAATTTTTTTCTTTTTTGAAAATTGTCAGCAATGTACACACCCTTTTATATGCCCATCCCGCATACATACATGTTCTGCATTATACACATCATGTGTACATATGTAGGCTAATTGTGCTCAACACACATCTCTATCATCTGGAAGAATTTTTCAAAATAATTTTCTTTCATGTTAGGAAGCTCTTGGCTTCTCAAGTCTTCTTGAGTTATATAGGGTCTCTGTTGACTGTGTTTGGCTAGGTTCAAGGCTCAGATTATATTTCAACTTGTAAATAATTTGTTTGTTTCTTTATCTCTTTTGTTTGTTGTCAAGGTTAAGGGTGAACTTGTGAGCTTTAGTTCCTCCTATGGGTTCCATCGAATCCCTTCTTTCAAGTAGTGGCCTAGGGTCTGTGTTAGTATTTGGTTTGTAATCTCTTTCCATTGATTATGATTTGAAAAAAATATATATCATTTGATTGTTATTTTCATTTCTAAGCCTATAAAAATAAAAATAAAAATTGTAGTTCATTAACTGCATTTGCATTTTATTATGCATGTTTGTTTGGTGTTTGTAGAATAGGTTGTTTCTACAAAATAAAAGAGTTATGATTCCAAAGTTCCTTCTAGGCTTCTTCCCTGAAATTTTTATTATTTTGCGTTGCATTTTGAAACGAAAAAACATTGTAGGAAAAAAATCATTTTAGGATCTTGGTCTATATTTTGAAAAGTTTGCACCTTCAAAGTTAAAAAGTCATTTTTTTAGTTGTAGAAAGTAGTTTGATTTCTGCACAATGTTCTAAAATCTTATTAACTCTTCTCTTTTGTATCTCAATAACACCATTATTTTCACTTATGTACCCTCTAAATAATTAAGCCATATAAAATCAATGATTAATGCTAAAATCAACTAGACTTTTTTGTTTATAAGGTACACCAAGTAGTCTAGGATTTGGGGCCTTGAAATAGGTGTGGAGAGCAAACTCTTCAAGGACGCTTAAATAAACTTGAGTTTGTGACAGAGAGTTTAAAATTCCATTTTCATAATATTTAGCCGGGACCCCCCTCTAACACATGGGATAAGCACAAGGTCACGTGAGGAAAGGTAGAGGAGATAACCCCTCCAAAGCCAGACCAAACGTAGTGGGGATCATATATTGTGGATCATTCTTGGGATATTTACTGACCTCATTTTACTATGGATCTTCATGGACCTCGAATCTATTCAAGATCCTCAGTTTTCTTCTAGACCAGTTACCTTTGATACCCTTGAAAGGCTTCGGACTTTGTTATCCTTCTCATTACGATCAACTTGATTGTCGACTGTACCCTCCTGGTGACTCACTGGGAGTTGGAAAACTAGTTTCCTTTTTGTAGGGCCTTACACAGGTGACTGTAGGGGTATATTGTAGTACCTAGGGTAGACGTCGGATCACACTTTGCATATTATACCTGAAGGGTTTTTCCATGTTCGAGTTACAATTGCACCAGTAAGTTTCTCTAGTGTTGATTGGCGTAATTGTTCTTCCTTCCAATCTATTTATCGCTTGATTTTCCTTTAAGGAATTTCTAGTGTGTGTTTTATGTTTCATGTTGGCTTAAACTTAGAGTGTTGGTTGATCATTTCACAAGGTCGAATATCAACAACTTTGTTGTTCATGTAGGCTTCAAGGCCTGCTGCCAATTACTTTGGAGCCACCTCCACCACCATTGAAGTGAAGGCTAGATCAAGAGGGTTCTTTTGAAGTGACCAGGCTACTGGAAGTTGTGCCTGATCCTACTCCTAGAAAAGATACACTTGCATTGGAGGTGTTGGCCCTTGGTTAGGGAAGCAAGAAAAGAACAAGGGAGAAAAGGCAAAATGAGAACTTCACGAAAGACACAGTGACTGTTACTGGGTCGAAATGGAGCGAAGCCAGAGAAAGAAATTCATTGGACGAAGAGATCGAGGATGAAAAGTCAGCAAGGAAGAAGGACCGTGGATGACTTAGCAAGCAGAAAAATCCATCGTTAGATTCTTTAGAGCACCGCGCGAGAAGGAAGGAAAGACATGTTGGTCAAGCCCTGAAAATGTGAGTCAAGTTGACCTAGGGTTTTAGACACCTAGGGTTTTGGTATCTAGGATTTTAGACACCTAGGTTTCGACCTAAGGATGTTGGTGAGTGATTCTAATGTATAAATAAGAACCTATATGAGTGAAGAGGGTTGGTTCGAGTTTGGGTGATCTAGTTGTACTTTTTGGCCTGAGTGATTATTGTGTGAGAGAGAGAAGATTTGAGTACAAGGGCATTCTGTAGTGTAAGATCTTCAATTGGGTGAGAAGATCAACCCTGCAGTTGGGTGCATAGGGAGGGGAGAGATCAAGAGAAGAAGAGAGAAAATTTGTTGTTTAAGACCGCAGATCAGAACTGTATGCTTCATATTAATATATTATAAAGCACAGTTCTGTGGACGTAGCCCTAGAGAGAGGGTGAACCACGTATATTTTGTGTTGCATGTGATTGATGCTCTGTTTTTATCATTGATATACTGGTTTTTCATTGCTATGTTAGATCAATACTATAGTTGTGCGAAGTAGATCTAAGTTGATAAGTAATATATGTATGTTGTATTGTTCTAGTATTAGATCCACTTGACATTTCCCTTGGTTGTAGAAATCTCTTTCCTGCAACCCCCCCATAGCTTCTTCGGGTGAGACTGCATCTTCTTCGTAGGTGTATTCGAAAGGGCCAGTAGTTAGGGCTTGTTGGTTCACTCTTGGAGTTGAACCCTAGGTATGCCCCTGTGCCAATAAATGGTTCTATTGTCGAGATAGGAATCTTCATGAGGGAATGTCAAGGTGGTTTCCATCAAAGAAAGAGATTCAAAAGTGGATAGAGGATCAAGAAAAGGACTTTGTTGAAGCTTAGAACAAGAACCCTAATCTTAGTACAGAGGATTGGTTGGAGATACATATTTTTATTGATATACATGAGATATTCTTTGGAGGAATCCATCAGGAACTATATGAGTGGTTAGCCAGGTTGGTAGATACCCAGATTGAGGTTAGATCTAGACCTCTTGTAGTTTGGACGTCAGCGTTGATCAAGAAGGTCAAGAGAGTTGACAACATTGCGGCAAGAGTAGTAGATCACTAGTTTGATAGCACCATTGGAGGCTACATAACCAAGTTTGTTGATTGATAGAGTAGAGTCATATAGCCAAGCCAAGAGATATTTCTTCAAGGGACCCAGAGGAAAATTTTTACACTTTCTGAAGTTGAGAATCAATATGCTATTGCATGATAAGAACATCTTGAAGATACAACAGATCGATCAGACTTGAAAAGGCTAGTGTTCAAGAATTCGGATAGTGACAATGACACAGAGGCTGGACATACACACAGTGGGAGAGTGTTCAGAGAAGTTCATCTTGCGAACTTGTTCAAGCAGAACTACAGAGATGAGGGTTTCTACAGTGGAGAAGAGGTAGATCTGATGGATGAAGAGCATTCAAAACCCGCTAGGGTAGAGGAAGAGGAAGCTGAAGAACCTTGTCAGGATGAGCCATAAACCTCAGGAACTGTGCAGATTATTGAAGTAAGTATTATTAATAGTCTTGTTGGTTCAACATCATTGAGAAATAAGAGTAATCAGAGTTACCAGACCATTCAGAGTACTATTACTAGTAGTCCACCACATACTCAGATAGGAAACCTAGGAAGATCTATGGCAGATGAGATGAGACTCCCTATCTTTAGGGGAGATGGATCTGAAGATCCTGATTAGCACTGGTTTCTATGTGAATCCGTATGGAATATTAAAAATGTCACTGACGAAGCTGTTTAAAGAACCCAGTTTAGTACTACCCTTCGAGATCACACACTAAGTTGGTACATGAATCTTGTCCAAGGACTTGCACAGCCTAAGCCATTGAACGAGATCAAGAATGCGTTGATTGTTGAGTTCAAGAAACCCAAGTTAGAGTCACAATGTATTACAAAGCTGAAAGAGATCAAGCAGAAGATAGTCGAACCTATCTGGGAATTCAACCAGAGATTCAAGACCTTGACAGGTCGATTGACTTTCCAGATCCCATATGAGAAGAACAAAGAGTGGTTCATTGTTGCCTTGTTACCACACATCAGAGTTCCTCTGATGCAACAGAAGATTGCTTTGCAGTTTAAGGCACTGGAGATCGCGATGAATCTAGAATCATCCCCTATGGGATAATCCATCTCAGGTATGAGTCAGATCTTGAGTCAGCTAACTAGTTTGTCCCTGCAAGTCGAATATATGAAGAAAGACAAGGGAAAAGATAAAAGAGAATACATTTGGTGTGTCAAGTGTATATCAGAGGGCCATGATAAGGAACATTTTATCCTATCCCATGAATACTTGGCCTTTGTATCTCCGAGTCCTTTGAGGCAAGTCACCTTACCCTGGTGCGAGGTATGCTGAAATAGACATCGTACTAGTGAGTGCTATTACATGAAAAAATATGTTCATACACCCACAAATTTGTATTTCACATTCTCTAAGTCTGTGGGACATGATGATAGGGATTGTAGGGCTTATGATCGCATGCATGAAAGGTCAAGAGATATATACAAAATTCAAGGCGAAGTAAAACAAGAACGAAACACTACGTAGTACAACTCCCCTGGGAAAAAAAACTTCAATCCTCACAGTGGATTCAAAGGAGGAGGAGGAGGAGGAGGAGGAGGTATGGGTTGAGGCCGAGGACAGATCATCTGTTATAACTGCGCACATCTAGGACACTTGGCAAGGGACTGTCAAAACCCTTGCACTACTTTCATCTATTGCAACTCCTTCGAGCATGTTATTGGAGAATGTCCAGCATTGCTGGCTAAACTTCAAGAGAAACAAGGACCTCAATAGAACTCGCAGATACAATTGATCAAAGCTGAACCTTGTGGAGAAGACCCTAGAGTCATTGTTATTAATAGAGGAGGTGTTGTTACAGGAGAAGACAGACTGACCCAAATTAATACTGCATAGGACTCAGGAATCAAGAAAGCTGCAGAGAAGACCCAAACCTTTGATGTAAAGAAAGAAAGACAAATATTTGAGGAAGCAAGAAAAGATCTCAAAGGAGACTAAGGTTCTTCATCAAAGACATAACCAGAAGTACCAGAATATGGAATGCCTCGGGCATTTGATCAGTCATATTCACCACGAGAAGGAAAAGAGGTAAGCAAGATCATGGAATTTATATATACTTGTCTTAAGTTGATTTAGGATGAGAGTGTTGTACAAGAACTACAAAATTTAACCAGACAGTATGAGATAGGAAAGACTGGCCCCTTACTAAATAGGGAAGTACACCAAATCACTAAAAAGAGAAGGATAAATAAGGAATTACACTTGAATGCTCAAATAGGAGAATATGATATAGACTATGTGATCCTTGACTTAGGGTTAGAGGTCACTGTCCTGACGATGCAAAATTAGGCACTGATGGGAAAACCTAAGCTGATATATTCCCCTATCAGGCTCAGGATGGATAATCAACAGGTTGTAAGCCCCTTTGGCAGACTGGAACATGTCCCTGTGGACATCGACAGAGTAAGAATGTTTTCATATTTTGAGGTAATTGAGATAGTTGATGACAACTTCCCTTACCCTGTGCTGTTAGGAATTGATTGGGCCTTCAATAATTACAATGTGGTTGATTTAAAGAAGAGATGTATGAATTTTGAAAAAGATGGCCTTTGGGTCATTGCACCCTTAGATCCAGATGAAGGTCAGCGATACACAAAGTCCATCAGAGAAGAAGACTGTGCATATGAACTGGAAAATATATACAAATTAACAGCCAGACAAAAGGATTACATTAATCCTATGGCCGATGGAAACCTAAGCTGGCAAAGTGACAATGCATGTTCATCAGACTCAGAAGAAGCACTGGAGAACTGGCAGAATAAAATGTATGAGGTATCTACAAGAAGATGTGCTAGATTAACTAGAGAAGTTCACTAGATCGGCACAACAGTAAGTAACTTACCCACCTTTGATGGTTTGAATCCTTTAGAAACCTTCTTGTCGAACTTTGAAGAAAGCGTACCAATGCAACAAAGATTGTTGGCGATGGATGAGGCCCTAAAAGCAACCCCATAAATATGGTGGGGGACACACAAAAGCAATATTATAGACTGGGTACAATGTCATACCTTGATGATAGCGTAGTTCTCAACACAAGTAGAAGGTTGTGAAGTTCGGTACACAGGTCGAGGCAGCCCAAAGGACCATGTGTGAAGCTGCGAGAAATCCTAGAGAAACATTCCTCAAGAACAATGGGTACACAAATTCATCAACACACTGTACATGACACCTATCAACTGGTACCTTCAAGCAGAGCTACGCCTCTTCACTACAGATTGGAAAGGTATGAATCTGAATTTTATAACCACCTTCTTGTTTGAAAGTCAATATCCTTTGGTAGATCAAGCATTACAAATTGTGAGACAGAAATTATTCGAGGAGGCATCTAGCCTTCCATTAGAACAAGAAGAGGATGAATGGATTGCGCCTCTCCAGAAACTACAAGGTTGTTACAACATCAATGTTGATGAAGACGATGATCCGAGGAAGGTGAACATCGCAGAAACAGAAGTCCAAAGAGATGTGGAAGGACCAGGAGTCAAGTTACCATTAATTGGACATACAATCAAGATTAAGAAGGTCAATATTGGAAAAGAACATACCCCGAAGCTTACTAATGTTGGAGATTATTGGGATGTTGCTACCATTGACAAGATCACAGAACTACTGCATGAGTATCAGAACTTGTTTTTGACCAAGTTCACTGATATGAAGGGCATCAAAGGGCCTATGGGAGAGATGAGGATACCTCTGAAAACAGATGCAAGACCATTCAAACAGAGACCCTACAGATTGAACCCTAAATATAAGAAGAAAGTGAAAATTGAGCTCGACAGAATGCTAGAAGTAGGGATTATAGAACCTGTCGAAGAATTGGAGTGGATCAGCCCTATGGTGGTATAGGACAAAACTACAGGAGAGATCGGGATCTATGTAGATCTCAGGAAGATGAATGATGCTTGTTTGCATGACCCCTTCCCTATGCCATTCACTGACAAAGTGTTAGATATTGTGGGAGGCCAGGAAGTATATTCCTTTACAGATGGATTTTCAGGATACCATCAGATCTGAATTGCCAAGGAAGATCGCCACAAGACCACATTTGCAACAAAATGGGGGTCCTATCAGTATACAGTAATGCCATTTTGATTGAAGAATTCCCCAGCTATCTTCTTCAAGGTGGTGGTCGAAGCATTCAAGGGGTTCTTGCATAAATTTCTAGAAGCATATTTTGATGATTGGACTATTTTTAGCTTATTGAAAAATCATATTGAATGTCTAAGGCTAATGTTGGACAAATGTAGGTAGTGTCAAATTGCCTTAAACCTGAAGAAGTGTATCTTCTTCTCACCATTTGGAGTGTTTTTAGGACATATTGTATGCAAGCAAGGATTGTTGGTAGATCCATATAAAATTGCCATTATAGTGGATCTATCCCCTCCAACTTCAGTCAAATAGTTGCAGACTGTGCTGGGACACACAGGATACGATAGGAAGTTCATTAAGGGATATGCCTAGATTATAGCACCCATGGAGAATATTTTGAAGAAATATTGTCAGTTCAGTTGCACAGAAGAATGCCAGTAGAGCTTTGACACAATGAAACAGAAAATGGTTACTGCGCCTATTATGGTCTTTCCAGACTGGAGCAAGGAATTTCACATACATGTCGATGCATCTTCCATTGCCTTAGGAGCAGTGTTAGCACAACCTGGTGAAGGAGATATTGATCATCCATTAGCTTTTGCTAGCAGGAATCTATCAACAACAGAGCTCAACTACACCACCACTGAGCGAGAAGGGTTAGCCATGGTGTATGTGTTGCATAAATTTTGCCACTACTCATTGGGAGGGCACTTTAAAATGTTTATTGATCACTCTGCACTGAAATACCTAGTCAACAAGCCAGTGTTGGGGGGAGAATATGCATATGGCTTCTACTATTTCAGGAATATGACTTCAAGATCATAGTAAAGCCATGAAGAAAGAACAAAGGCCCTGACCACTTGTCAAGGTTAGAACATGGCGAACAGCTGACCAGTTTGGAGGATGCACTGTCATATGCACAACTTCTAGCCATTAGAAAGATTGATGACCACTTCACAGAAATAGTCCAGTTCCCGTCAACAGGAATGCAACATAGTGAGTATACGATTCCCCAGAAGAAACAACTAGTAGTGCGCGTTGCAGACTTCTCACTTATAGTTGGACAACTATATAAGATGGGACCTCATGAGATACTAAGAAGATGTGTTATGGAGGCAGAGCGACCATTGATCCTTGAAGAATATCATGAGGGCATCGCAGGAGGACATTACGCAGGGAAAGAAACTGTGCAGAAGGTTCTGAGAGCTGGCCTTTGGTGGCCTACCTTACACAGATATGCTAAAGACTACTACAAGGCCTGCAATGTATTCCAAAGAGTTGGAAAACCATCCAGAAGAGATGAAATGTCATTAGCACCACAACTGACCCTACAAGCATTTGAGAAATGGGCCATTGACTTCGTGGGACCCATAAACCCACTAGGAAAGTGCATAGGATCAAGGTACATCATCACTGCGACAGAATACTTGACCAGATGGGTAGAAGCTAGAGTAGTTAAGGATTGTAGTGCAACTACAGTTGCACGCTTTATATTTGATGACATCATAACTAGGTTTGGATGGCCAAAGATCTTTATGAGTGATCAAGGCACCCATTTCATAAATAAAACCGTTGAAGCCCTGACTGAGGAGCTTGCAGTCCGCCATCAAAAGGGAACACCCTACCATACACAAGAAAATGGGACAGTGGAAGCATTCAATAAGATCTTGGAGACAGCGCTGACGGATATTTTCAGTGTGAGAAGGGATGACTGGGATTTAAGAGTACCAATAGTACTTTGGGCTTATATAACCACTTGCAAGAAGTTAACAATGAAAACCCCCTTCAAGATGGTTTATGGTCTCGAAGTTCTTGTTCCAATGGAATACCTGGTGTCAAGTTTAAGAATTGTTGCCTATACCAATATGGATGATGTCGGCATTGTTCAAGAGAGGCTCGCGCAGTTGGTCAAACTAGAAGAAGACAGATTTATTGTAGGATTCCATCAGCAAGTACTGAAGGAAAGAGAGAAGGCCTACCATGACAAGCACATCAAGAAGAAGGCATTTAGACTAGGTGATCTAGTGTTGGTATATGACAGTAAGTTCATCAAGCATCCTGGGAAGTTCAGAACGTATTGGCTCGGGCCATATGAGATCGCCTATGTTACCGAAGGAGGAGCTGCACAATTGAAAACTTTGAATAAAGAATGGAAGGAAGGATTAGTGAATGGGAGTCGGCTGAAGTTGTACTATGAAAACTAGTTGCCTCACAGCTCTAAGTAAAAGCATAAGAAAAAGGGTCTAGGTACTAGGTGCAGTTGAAACTGGGTGCCAGACACAGAAAAGAAAGTTTGCACAGGGAAGGAGAGGAGGCATAGAGTAGAAAGAAAAGGCTGCACTGCGCATCCTAAAGTCAAAGTAAAATAGAAGAGTCAGATATGAAGTGCCTCGGGAGGAGTCACAAGTGAGTGTTGGAGGCCTGTTGGCCCTTGGTTAGGGAAGCAAGAAAAGAACAAGGGAGAAAAGGAAAAATGAGAACTTCACGGAAGACACAGTGACTGTTACTGGGTCGAAGTGAGAAAAAGAGTAGAAAAGATGGAGCGAAGCCCG
Source organism: Picea engelmannii (assembly GCA_009831015.1). Classification (NCBI taxonomy): domain Eukaryota; kingdom Viridiplantae; phylum Streptophyta; class Pinopsida; order Pinales; family Pinaceae; genus Picea; species Picea engelmannii. Next base: position 854,717 of record ML777178.1, read on the forward strand.
AGAAAGAAAGTCGTTGGACGAAGAGATCAAGGATGACAGGTCACCAAGGAATAAGGACCGTGGACGACTTAGCAAGAGGAAAAATCCATCGTTAGATGCTTTGGAGCACCACACGAGAAGGAAGGAAAGACAGGTTGGCAAAGCCCTGGAAATGTGGGTCAAGTTGACCTAGGGTTTTAGACACCTAGGGTTTTGGTATCTAGGGTTTTAGACACCTAGGTTTCAACCTAAGGATGTCGGTGAGTGATTGTAATGTATAAATAAGAACCTATATGAGGGAAGAGGGTTGGTTCAAGTTTGGGGGATCTAGTTGTACTATTTTGGCCTGAGTGATTATTGTGTGAGAGAGAGAAGAGTTGAGTATGAGGGCCTTCTATAGTGTAAGATCTTCAGCTGGGTGAGAAGATCAACCCTGTAGCTGGGTGCGCAGGGAGGGGAGAGATCGGGAGAAGGAGAGAGAAAATCTGCTGGCTAAGAGCACAGATCAGAACTGTATGCTTCATCTTAATATATTATAAAGAACAGTTATGTGGACGTAGCCCTAGAGAGAGGGTGAACCATGTATATTTTGTGTTGTGTGTGATTGATGCTCTGTTTTTATCATTGATATACTAGTTTTTCATTGTTCTGTTAGATTAGATCTGTAGTTGTGCGAAGTAGATCTAAGTTGATAAGTAATATATGCATGTTGTATTGTTCTAGTATTAGATCCACTTGACATTTCCCTTGGTTGTAGACATCTTTGTCCTGCAACCCCCACATAGTTACTTCGAGTGAGACTACATCTGCTTCACAGGTGTAGCCGAAAGGGCCAATAATTAGGGATTTTTGGTACGCTCTTGGAGATGAACCCTAGGTCTGCCCCTGTGCCAACAGGAGGATTCTATCATTTCTGACCTCGAAGATGAAGGATTTGGGCCCAAAAACCCTTCTATCATTGATTTATCAGTGCCACTCCTTATTCATGTAGTCCTTGCTAAGGTGACTTCACCTAATCTTCGTCTTGTTAGACAATTGGTGATGGAAGCAACTAATGCTCCCTCTTCTGGGAGTCCTCATACACCCATCCTGCCTGTGGCAGGAGGGGATGTAGTGCCCCCTCTCCCAACTCCACCTATAAGGACTACAACTAACCAGATACCTACAACTTCTAGAAGTGGCACAATCCCCACAATGACTATGACCACAGTTCCTTCTATACAGAACACGTCTGGTGCTCCCTTTTATACGGGATATCAATTTTTGAATCTAGCTCGAATTTAACTTACTCTACTCTACAGACTACTGGTCTGGGAGCAGGGAGTTCTAGTGCTCCCTTGGAAGGATCCTTCATGGGAACCACTTCTCCATTTAATTTTATACCTTATGGTGGTGGTCATATCCCTCCTTCGTCCCCTTCGCTTGGAGGTGCTTTCCAATAGTCATTCGAGATTAATACCAGTTCCATCTTGTTTAGTGGAGGGAGTCATGGGCCTCAATCCTATATGAATTTGCTTGGGTCTATTCCTTTCTCTTTTTTTGGTTCTTTTGGAAAAAACTCTTTCTCATCATCCACATTCTCGTCAAGGAAAAAACCCTTCTTTAATCAACCCAACCCTATGTAAGGCTTTGTTCCTTCATAGGGAGTGATGAAAGGAACATTCTCCTCTCAAGGTCTTTGAAATCCCTGGCATGGATCTATTACTTTTCAAGGGATGTTGATCGGGGGTAACCCCTCCCATGCTCAGTGGAACCCCGGGTAGGGTTCAATACCTATTCCAGGAGGATCGTTTGGGGGAAATCCCCAACCAAGGTCCTTGGAATACCATGTAGGGAGCAATCCCTACCCAAGGTATGTCATCCAATTATGTGAATCCTTAGACGATGCAGAATAATGTGCAAACTCCTTTTACTATCCAAGGGCACCATGGTTTCTACCAAAAACATCTCCATCAAGCAAAATTTTCCTGGCAACCTAGTGCTAGTCAAAACCTAGGATCCTATTTTTCTTTGAATCCACCACAACCTAGGTTAACTTTCCTGGAAACTCTTCATTTTCCATATTTGTCAAGGTTTTTGAACGATCTGATTTGTCATGATCCACGTTGGCCTCCCATGCCGACTAAGTTTCCCTCAAACATACCTAAATTTGAAGGTAAGCCTGGCGAAGATCCAGGTGATCATGTTACCATGTTTCATTTATGGTGCTCCTCCAACTCGTTGAAGGATGACTTTGTTCAGTTGAATTTATTTCAATGCATTCTCATAGGGGGTGCTACAAAATGATATATCGAGCCCGATATCTCAAAGTATTCTTACTTTACCGACTTGCAAATGGTTTTCTTAAACCATTTCCAATTACAGATGAGATACGATGTCGGCACCAAGTTGCTGGCCAAATTAGCGAAAACGAAAGTCGTCCATATCTCTGATCACATCTGAGAACGATGTCATCTAAAGATATTGATCAAAGTGAAGTTCCCTCCTGCATTTTTTCTCGATTGGTTCCTAAAGTCCTTGGTGCCTTGTGTCTCCAAAGACGTCGTGACTTCATGAGTATTTTATGAAGAAGAGGCTATTCTGAGATCCCAACAACAAGAATTGATTTACTCTCAATCCAGTATGTTGTACGAGATTCTCTCGGATGCACCATGATCGAATTTTGACAAAATCAAACAGAAGTTTGGAACTCATGCCGATGGTATAGTAGAATCAGAACAAATTAATTCCAGAGATCAGTTGACTAACCAATTGCAATAGTTATCGATTCAACAGACTGTGGCTAGCCAAAATTCTGGTTCAACTACCCCCGCAACCCAAACATCGGAAGTACATAATGTTCATTCGATGAATCCCAAGGGTAACCAACAACCCAAGGGAAAGAGGAAATCCAAAGGAAATAAGGGTAAGGGGGATAAAAATTCTACAAACAATGTTGGTGAGGGTAAAAACGAAAAGAAGAAGGTGAATTTTCTGTGTAATCTTTGCACGGATGATCACTTGACTCACCAATGCCCTCAGCTTGAGGAATCCAAAAATATTTTGGCACGGTAGCAGCATGTTGTGTTAACTAACCCTTTCCCACAAGGGTAAAATATGGATCAATATTCCTCATCCATGAATGTGCTTGGGGGAAATCAAGGAGACCCTACGCTTAATTATAATAATGGAGTCGTAAGCATATACATTATGAGATCAGATTCTCATCTGCAGACCAGGGATCACAATTACGGAATTTCAGAATCTGCTGACAAGGGAAAAGAACCTTCCAACCCACCACCTCCTCTTCATATTGAGAATAATGTGGGATAAACTATGACTCGCATCCCTAAGGGTTCATTTAATAAGGATTCTCACAACCGAAACTCAAGGGATACTCAGAACTACTCCATCGTGGAGGATCTGGCACAAACTCCTTATGCGATGTCTCCTTTGGAAGTTATCCAAAGTTTCCCCTCACAGAGAAAAGCATTGTTGTATTCCTTGGTTGTTTTCAAGCCTGATAAATCGATAATGATTGTTTTTTACCCTACCGATTATAAACCTCATCTGCCTCACCACGATTCTTTTCATATAGTGGTGGTTTATGCCACAAAATTGTTGACACAGAAAATTTTTCGCACAGTGGTAGACGTGGTTTCCTCGACTTACGTGATGTCATTGGCATGTTGGAAATCCATTGACCAACTCGAGTTGTCTACATCGTCGATGTTGTTAACTCTATTTGACGGTCGTTCTTTTAGACCACATGGCATAATCCCCTCTTTCCCCATACATTTGGATGGAAAACTTGTGTGCATCAAGGTAGAAGTAGTCGATGCACCTCTCGACTACAATATTTTATTAGGACGGAGCTAGAACTATGCTATGATAGCAGTTGTATCCACTGTTTTTAGGGTCTTGTGTTTCCCTCATGAAGGTAGGATCATAATTGTTGATCAATTATCCTTCTCTCATCCTAACCTTCATCGGGGGAATCCATAGTCTCAATGATTGAAAACCCACAGCCAGGTATCATCAACTTAGGTGTCGGATTGTTTCCATATCTAATGAGGACTTTTGATTATCCGCCACCTTCAAATTATGTCAATTTTATTTCGGTTGTCCTTGATCAACCGAAGGTTGTGATCTTTCAAGTAGCTTCTTTTCAAACGATTTATTTTAATGACCCATGGACTTTACTATCCCCATCGGCTTCGATGTAAGGGGTAGAATATTCTAGAATGGCTATGCCCCTATCCTCTATTGAGGTTGCATACAACATTTTCCAGCAAACCTCGACCAACCCTGATTTGGCTCCCCCATGGGAGTTAGATCCTCTTTTCGAGCTTATTTGGGATCAATATTGTCTTACTACTCATGATCCTTTGGAATTGGTATTTCCCTCCAATGAGGTTATTTTGGAGGCAATGACAGGGTCAGATAGACCTTAGGAAAATCTTCACCATAGTTCTTATTTTTTACCCAAGCTAAGGAGAGTAGAAGCGAGAGAGTTCACCACAACCATGAATGGAGATGCCACTTGTCTTGTTAACCCTCTGGCCACACACATAATCTATTCCAAGGGAAACATGGTGAGTATAGTTGAAACAATTCCAATTGACATCTCTAGAACCCTTGGTGTTGTTGAAAATGTATTCATCGGAGCAGATTGTTCCTCCAAGGAGATTCAGGTGTACACTGAATTATTTAAAGAGTTTCACAATTTTTGTTCCTGGTCTTATGAGGAGATGCCAGAAATTGACCCTCGTATAGTCAAACATAAGATTAGGACTTACCCTGATGTTACTATTGTTCGGTAGAATCTCCACCCTGTCAATCCTCGCAAGGAAACGACTATCAACGATGAGGTAGACAAACTCATTAAGGTTGGTTTCATCTATCCAGTTCAATTGATGGAATGGGTGTCAAACCTTATTCCTGTCAACAAAAAACAAGGTATGATTCATGTCTGTATGGACTTTCGTGATCTGAATAAATCTTTCCCGAAAGAAAATTTTCCAACCCCATTCATTGATCATATTGTCGATGAATGTGTGGGCTATGAACTCTTTTATTTTATGAATGGTTTTTCTGGGTACAACCAAATTTAGATCAAACCCGAGGATCAACATAAGACTGTGTTTATATGTCCTTGGGGTATGTTTGCATACAAGAAAATTCCTTTTGGCCTTAAAAATGTTGGAGCCACTTTTCAGTGGGCCATGTAATTCGCCTTCCATGACCTCAAGCATATAGTTGAGGTGTGTCTTGATGATATGGCACCATGTTCTCGTAAGATATCTGATCATCCTTCCCACTTACGACTTATTTTTTAGAGGTGTCACTACTACCAGATTCGCCTAAACCTGAACAAGTGTAGTTTTTGCATAACATCGGGACATTTGTTAGGTTTTATCGTGTCCACTAAATGGATCATGGTCGATCCTATGAAGGTTGAGGCAATAGTTCAATTTCCTCCCCCACGCACAATCCCCTAGCTTCAAAGTGTACAGAGGAAATCTAACTTTCTTCGTCGATTTGTTTCCAACTATGTCGATGTTACTGAAGGGTTTACGTGTCTCTTGAAAAAAGGGGTCCCATTATGTTGGGATGAAGCAGCTCAGTGCTCTTTCAAAGTGTTTAAATGTGCTCTAACGTCTTCCCCTTTGCTCAGTCATCTGGATTATGGAAGGGATTTCTTATTGTACTTGGTTGTAGAAAAGTCTACTATTGGTATGGTATTGGTTCAAGAGGATGACGTTCTCCAGGAGCATGTTATATACTATCTTAATCGAGGATTAGTTAGACCGGAACTCAACTACACCCATGTTGAGAAACTAGCTTTGGTAGTTGTCCATGTTGTCCAAAGGTTCTATCATTACATTCTACTCTGCAAGACCACCATCGTAGCTATTGTGAATCCTTTTCAATATGTGTTGACACAACAAGTCATCGGTGGGAAGATTAGTCGATGGGTAGTCATTCTTCAATAATTTGACTTGGACTTTGTTTCAACGAAGTCTAATAGTTCTTTGGTCTTTGCTGAGATAATTTCGGAACTTCCAGTTGAGAGTGATAATGATTTTCTCTAAGAGTCATTGATCAATGGGGATATTTTCCTTATTGCATATTCAGACTCTTGGTATGGAGATATACTTGTGTATCTTTAGACTTTGAAGTTCCCTTCCTCTGCTTCTCATGATAAGCATCGAAGGATATGCCATCAAGGATATAACTATCTTATCATTGATGCTACTTTGTATCGTCGAGGAGTTCATTGTGTTCTTCATCGTTATATTACTCATGAAGACGAAGAGCTTGTGTTTAATGGATGTCACACTGGAGCTTGTGGCTGTCACTTGTATGGGTTGGAAACAACCCATAAAATTCTTCGCGCTGGATACTTTTGGCCCTCGTTGATCAAAGATTGTGTAGAGGTGGTCAAGAAGTGTCACCCATGCCAGATATTCTCTCGGAATATGTGGGCACACCCTTCTCCCATGTTTCCATTCATTGTTGTTGATCCCTTCACTAAGTGGGGGATTGATTTCACTACATGCCACCTAGTTTTGGCTAGGGGGCATCGTTATATCAATGTGGTAGTAGACTACTTCACTAAGTGGGTCGAGGCCATGACGACATTTAGTAATGATGGAGAAACAATTGCGCTTTTCATTTTTAACCAGATTGTAGCTAGGTTTGGTATTTCGAAGGATATTTTCACAGACCATGGTAGTCACTTCCATAATAAGATGATGATTTATTTAACATCAAAACTTGGGTTTAAGCAAGAAAATCCGTCACCCTACTATCCACAAGTGAATGGCTAGGTGGAGGTTGTCAATAAGTCTCTCAACACTATTCTCCAATGGACGATCAATTCGTCCAAGTCGAATTGGCATTTGATTTTGTACTAGGAACTTTGGGCATATTGAACCTCAGTCAAGACTGCTACCAGTTTATCTCCTTTCCAACTTGCTTATGGGCTAGAGGCAGTATTTCCCATAGAGTGCCAAATTCCCTCTCTTAAGTTGGCAGTGGAATTATTGCCCGCACAACTCCACTTGAAGAGCATCTCCTATATCTTGAGCAGCTTGATGAGCAGCTTCGAGATGCATCCTTGGCCAATGAGGCTCACAAACAGCGTGCCAAGTGTCAATATGATTAGTCGGTCCACCCTAGAGTTTTATCCAAATGTGATCTTGTCTTGATCTATGACCAAGATAAATATCCCTTGGGGGCAGGAAAATTCAAACCCATGTGGTTCAGACTATTCACTATTAAGAAAGTCTTAGAAAAATCTTCATATCAACTGGTTGAATTCGAAGGTAATTCTTTGTCAAAGCCCAGAAATGGGATCTACCTTAAGAAGTATTACACTTAGGTTGGTCACCGGAGTGTTAATTATTGTATATAATGTATATTTTTATTTATACATTTTTGTGTATTTTTTTCTTATGGATGTGTAGTTTATTATTATTTTTCACTATGGAAGATTTCAATTGAATATGAGGTTTATGTTGGGTTCACGGAGGGTGCTATATGACACACTCAGAGGATTTCTTCCATAGATTGGTTGATCTTCACACCCACTGGTCAGTTGGTGCCTTCTGGAGGTGTTTTTCTAAGTGAAGCAACCAATAACATTGTCGAGTATAGTGCCATAATAGAATTACTACATGATGCATTGTCACATGGAATTTCTCACCTCCAGGTTCATCTTGATTCTCAACTGGTTGTGTCTCAGTTAAATGGAGTGTATCGCATCTATAATCCCACCCTTCACCGACAATTCCTTAGGGTACATCTCTTGGAACACTATTTTGATTATATTACATATATTCATGTTCCTAGGAGATCTAATCAACTAACTGTTGCATTGTCTAATCATGTATTATATTGGCATCTTGCACATACATAAAAGTAAAAGCACACACATACACACATATGTAAATACATTTGTACAAAAATGATTACTCCATAAGGAAACAATATATATATATATATATATATATATATATATATATATAATATGTAAAAAATAATGTCATAAGTACAAAATGTGGGCCATAAGCCACAAATAGAGTCGATATACATCATTGGGGTCAAGCCCTCTATACATAATAGAGTATAAAAAAGAGTGCCCTCAACACATAGAAATTCCAGTGTTAAGTCTATGATCTAGGCCTATTGTCCCTAGTGTAATGTACTATGCCATTTGCAAGACGTCAGAATAGTTGAACCCAAGTACTAGGTACTCCTACCACATGTGGCTGCATGGACGGAGGTAGGTCCTCAATCTTTGCCATCGGCATAGGAAAGGTGAAAGATGTCAGGTTCCTCTCCACTCATCTCAATACTCTCCCAGCCTCTCTGATTGGTGGACCTCCCACTATTGCTCATCCATCATCCTCTCGAGGACAACGCCTGGTCCTGGCGAAGTCGGCTGGTCGTACTGGTCCCACATCTATATATAATAGCTAACTAAGTTAGTATTATGACGTTACCATAAAAATGAAATAACTTTAAAAGATAAATAATGATGTGTACCTATCTCTCCGTGCTCCTCGCCATGGGGCATAGGCATATCGGGGTGCCTCAGGAAACTTATCCCCGTGTATGGATAGTCTTCGATCTCAGGGATTTGATGAGCCCACCATCCAAATAACTTGTCATCGAATGCCTCATGCACTCCCCCTTCTCCCTGTCGAGGCATCAAAGAAGTCCATATGCATAGTGATGGAAAGGAGTAAATATGTCCTCATACTGTCTCTCGTGGGCTAAGGTCTGGCACTCTCTCAAAAAATAATGTGCACAATACGGTCCCAAACCCAAAGTTCTTGTTTGTTCTTCTCTTGCATTCAGTCAGTTGTTTCTTCATACAAGTGAGCATCGTGGTGCTCTAGTCAAATATAGTATACTGTAAACACTGAGCTGCACAATGCATTTGGGAAGGTGAGGCCTGGTGAAGTGTTGTGGATCCTGTAATCCACCCAATCATATACAACACTACCCGTAGGTTGAGGCTTTCTATATTTTGAATTGGCACTTGAGAGCCTACTTTCTCAGTGCCATTCTTGCAATACATGCCAATGTGGTTCTCTATTTTGTGTGGCCCCGGAGGGAAAGTCCTCAAGTTAACCGGTTCACCCCTCCTAGAGAGACCGGTCAAGGAGTATATGTCCTCGATGGTAGGAGTCAGTGATTGGCCCTCTATCATGAAGGCCTCTGCGTCCGGGTGCCAATACTCCATCAAGTGATTTAGTATCCTGGGTTGTGCCCTCATGAATGGGCAGCGAAAAAAATTCCACATTCCACACTGCTTTAGCATGGCAATGGCCCTTGGATCCTCTTCAACCAGTATGTCTATCTCCTCATTCTCTCTTTCTCTCCAATGGACATACATCCTGATGCATGAAAAAGGTTTGAGGTTAGTGCCTTTTCATTGAATACTTTAATAGATGTATGTGGGATGTTTTTAAGACAGCCGCGTATGTGCATGTGCTAAGTTTTATTCATCCCACGTGCATACGCATGATGAGTGTGAACGGCCCACATACACGCAGACCTGACTTATTTTTTAGGGAGTGCATACTCTAAACAAAAATAAAAGCAAAAAGTGATGAATTGAAATATTGGAGGAGGTCATATGTACTTACTTGGTTCAAGTTTGAAGTCTTTTCGTCCACCGTAGCTCCTTGAATTTGTGTTTTAAGGAAGAGGATTTTTTCACTTTTTGGTTATTTTCCAAATGGAAATGGTTAAAATGAGTTTTATACCTCTATTTATACAATTTTTTGTCTTTTTTTTCCCGAGTTTGGTCCTATTTTCCCCTATTGTTGGCTTGGTGGGTGCTTTGGTTTCTTTTTGGGGTATCTTTAGGTCGTTCTTATGAACTTTTTATTTTTGTTTGGTGTTTCTATGAGATGGGTTACCCTCACATCATCATGTGGTGAAGTTATATTTTCGACACTTACATATAGGTTAGGTTCTCATCACCTTGCATCTTGCATTTTGTTGACTTTTTCTGCTTTTCCATAGGATCTATCCCACCCAAGTGCGACACATAACTTTCTATGTTGCTTTAGAAGTGTCATAGTTAGGTGGTAGAGCCTCCCTCTACATGGATGCCCTAAGTATATCTTTTGTTGCATTTCAGCATCCATGTTGTGAGTATTCCATAGGCTAGAGAGTCCTTTTATTCTCTTCATGACTTTTCAATGAAGCCTCATTCTTCTTCCTAGTCACCATTCTTGGCCTTTCCCATGAAACTCCCCTAGAGAATAGTTTGTCTACTTTCAAGCTCACTTAAACCATGAAAGTGACATCCGGTGAGAGATTATTTATCCTTTTCGGCCTTGCATGGATTACATACAAAAAGAAGCCCTCTTGGAGTCTCCTTTAAGCTCTTTTCAGAATCCCTAAAATTGAAAGGATTTATGATCGATCTTGTTTCCCTTCATGCTTGTTAAACTCAAATTTGAAGGCACATCTGTCGGGAGATAGTTTACCCCTTTTTTGGTCTGGATGGTTGATTGACGAAAACGATATACCCTAGGAGATATGGCTCACTAGGAGAGTATTCTCAGGTTTAAGTTTACACCTTTTTCAGGCCTGAGAGACTAAATTTATGAAAAAGGGTAATTCTCCTTGGATTTGGTTTATCTCTTTTTTGGGTCTTGGTGATTATCTACAAAAAAGGACACCCCTGGAGTCTTCTTTAAGCCCTTTTCAGACTCCCTAAGAAGGAAAATATCTCCAAGTGACCTTTTTTCTTTCACACTTGTTAATAGGTCCTTAAAGAACATCTATTTGGCATAAGTTTAACCTTTTTTCTAGCCAATAGATTAACTAGGAAAAAAGAATACCCCAGGGGATATGTCCCGCAGGGAGAGTTTTCCTAGGTATTAGTTTACCCCTTTTTCAGACTTGGGAAACTAAATTTACAAAAAAGGAATAATTATCCCCGGGATAAGTTTAAACCTTTTATGGGCCTTAGAGACCCAACTTACAAAAAAGGTGCACCTCGGGAGATTCGTCTCACCGGGAGAGTATTTCTAAGTATTGTTTTATCCTTTTTTGGTCTTGGGGATCTAAATGTAAAATAACACTTTGGAGTCTTCTTTTATTGTTGTTCAAACTCTCTAAATGTGAAAAACCATCGAGATTACCTTCGTTGGGTTCATAAAACCTTACATGGAAGGAGTCTTGTTATGTCATTCTATAATCACAACATATGTCTTATCCTTGCATCTTTGGCCTAAGGCCATCTTCATTTTGCAATTACTGAACCTTTTGAGAATTCCTTAGGTGCAAGCCTTGTAGCATTTTTTTCCTTGCGATCTGACACCTTGACCCATGGAGGAATTTTCCCGAGTGTCCTTGTCCTGCACATGTCTCCTTGCACTGAACATCATTATGTTCCATGCGCTTGGAACCAATTTGCTTGCCTACAAAACGCATTCCTCCTTTGTAGTGTAGAATTCTTTTATTGTTTTTCAAGCTCATTAAATATTTGAAAAAGACAAAAAAATCAAATATTCCAAACAGAGGGCACGGGATATACATTCTCTTCTATTAGCAACAAGATAGTCACCCTTGGGTAAAGCACATCCTTTCGTTTGTTCTTCAAGCATTGGTAGTGGTATCTAGTATGACCTTAGGAAGTTGTTCTCATTACATAGAGTTGTGTCCTCCTCCATTTCGTTACTCTTCCAAACATATGGAGAGTTTGTGGTGCCTCCTGCATCACATAGTTATGTTAATAATATGTTGCCTGAATCTCATCTTTTTGTCATTCATTTGTCCAAGGGAATTTTTCCAACATGAGTCAGCCATTCTGCAGTTAGTCTCTTGATCTTCATGAGTTGGTCATCCCGAGAATCCAGTCAAGTTCATATTCAGAATCAACGAAGTTCGGTACCTGTTTTTCAAGTTCTTACAGTATTTCCATGACGATTTGTTGAAGACCTCAGGGTAGTGATTCCTACACTCCTATTATACTCATACCTGAGTTTTGAATACCTTGAAGATATTTCTCGAGTTATGAAGCTACCACCTCCAGCTACATGCATTGATGCTTCTTGAAGATGCATATCACATTTTATTTGTATATCTTCAGATGATTTTGATATGTAGCTTTGTTGTGTCTTATTCATGACTATGATATTTATAGACATTTATATTTGGCTCGTTGTCATGATTATTTTATATGACATGGATCTACAGTGTACTTGATTGGAAGCCATGCTTATTTTATGTCAAGAATGGGTATTCCCTCCTCGGAGAGATTATCATTATTTTTCAGATGAAACGCTCACGAATACTCGTCTTGGGCTCACTCGACTCATGCCTTCCCACTGTATAAAGATGTTATAATGTATTTTGGTCATCTGTTTCTCTTCTTACCTCACACATTAGGGGGCATATTTTATAGTCCAAAAATGTCACATCTATGCCTCCAAGACATTGGCCCATCCATTTGCATCATTTTCCAATCATACTACTAAGGTTTCCTTCAAAAAAAAACTTTTTGGATAATGTACGTGCCTTGATGCACTATCAGCCCACGTAAATATGTGTTCTGAATGATAATCTACCCACGTACATATGCATGATGCATGCTATTCACCCCACATTTACTCCCACAAAATGAAAAAAATATAAAAGTACACGTATTTCGGCAAAGGTTACGGGCTATGAAGGGTTTCATAACCATTTTACCCCATGTAGCCCTTCCCCAAACTGACTAACCATATTTTTCTCATATAAAAAGGGGTCTAGGGGGATCATTTGAATATATGAACAAGAAGGCAAGAAAACTCTGCCAAAATCCTTTCTCTCTCATTTCCCAAGCTTTGCATCTTGCTCTGAGTTTTATCCTCAGCTTTCCCTTCCATCTATTCTCCTTATGTAACCCTTCCTTCTTCCCATGTTGGCATGTTGGTTGTGAGAATTATATGTGGGATTGGCGCACTTGGAGTCACGACAAAGGAACCTAGACTTGGTTTGTGGAGTGGTGTCAACAAGCAAAGGTTGTAACCTTTCATCTTGTTTATGAATAAAAGAGATTATCTTTGTCCCGAAACTTTATGTGTATATGTTCTTATCTAATTGATAATTTACATCTATATTTAAGATTTTAAGTGATTACTAGAGATTGTATATGTTGGTTTGTTGTGTTCTTGGTCTATTGCAGGTCATCTTTGGGAGGAGATATGTGATCTAAGAGGAAAAAGCAAGTGGAAGGGGTCTACATCAACCGAAAGGATTCAAGGTTCTCTTCTTAACCTTCTCTTCCCTCTCTCTTATCACTTAGTCTAGATTGTTTTGGGGTAGATTAGAGATAAGTCAGTCTTTTAGGGGGTTATCGCTCTGGCTATTCCTTAGACCTATTTTAGGGGGGATTTCCCCCATAGCAAGCTCAAACAATAATCAAATTATTATGCACACTCGTCGGTGGCCCTCTTTCTAGTGCCAAAAATATAGATGGCTAAAAATGACCATGTTCAACATCATAGGGAGATCACTCGGTCAATGTCCCAATTATACCCTTATCCATTGAAATGGTGATTCCAACTAGTTCTATGGGTCTCCAGTTACCCTTGTCCTAAGACTAGCCTAATCCAATTTTAATTTAATTTGAACTATTTTATATATATACAAAGTTATATACACAACCTTATATCCGCTAATGTATATTGTTACATGCTTTTAGAAGTAGACACAAGGAAAGGGATTACTCTCTTGTAAGATGATTTCAAGAAAGAAACCCTAAGGTTGACAGAAAGGCTCAACTACGCCACAATGGATTTCGCTCCTACGAAAGGAGACTTGGACTTCAATGCAAATGCAGCTTTAATCTATGATGCAAGTTAACAAAATGGAAAACCTATCTTAATTAGGAGAAGAATAGCCTTACTCCTAATCAAGAGCAAGAATATCTAATAAAAAGAGGGAAGGAATGCAATTGTAATTGGGGTTAAGATGGACCTACGAATCATCAAAATAATTCAAGGATGTATAGGTTGTTCAATCAAATACACAATGAAATAATTCTGATAAATAGTTATAAAAAAAAACTCATGTATATACCCAAATAAAATCATGTAAAATGAATTCATTGTGATATTTATATTGAACTAATGAAATAGTTCATTTTAATCCAATATAAAGGGAAATCAAGACAAGTTTGAAATGATCAATAAATAGTTATTAATCACTACAAACTAATCTTCATGAAATCATAATCAATCTTGGTTCAAATCATGTGCAACCCTGCAAAGATAGATTTAAACAAAGAATTCACCAACATAAAACAAATGAGATCAGCAATAGTTCTCATATCAATTTTCAATACACTAATGAAACATAATTCAAACCAAAATGAAAAACAATCATCAAAGAAATAAGTCTTCAAATCAAATACAACAGTGTAATGAAATGGAAACTTATTATTATTAGCTCCAAAAGTTGTCATACATCCCTCTCCAGTTTCAGATCTAGAACCTCCATTACAAAAGATTAATCATAGTTTTATACATTATTTTCCACCCAGGTCAAATCCCTCTTGAGTCAGCAAGAATTTGATGTCATGAATCAGCTACATAATTACATAACAAAATAAGCTAATTACAAAATTCAAACCTGCCCAGAAAATGCCTCATATATCTCAAAATATCCATAATTTTTCACAATCCTTATAAGGTTAGCTAACTGGGTCTATTTTCAAAATGGGTTTTCAACCGATTTACCAAATTCTGATCGGTTTGCCCAAAAATTGATCTAAAAAAACGTCTCCTGAGGATTGGCGCAATCTGAAAACAATTGTGTCACGCCAAACCATATTTCTTCCAAACGATTTAGATTTTGACTGAATCCTTTTAGGATAAGGTATTTGACTCTGTTTATGAAGTGGGTTTTCAACCAATTTTCCAAATTCATCACTATTGGGGCGGAAATGAAACTAGACGTTTTCCTCCTGGAAATTGACAGCACATAAATTCTAAAACATTCCACTTGGATCCAATAAGATTTCTCCCAAAATATTCATTTTCTGAGGAAACTGCCCTCATGGAAGGTAAATCACCCAATTTTGAAAATGGATTTTTATTTGTTTGAAGTGATTCCTCATCATTTGCGTAGAAAAGAAGCTGGAAGATCATCTCTTGAAACTAATACGAATTTGTCAATAGATGTTTCACAATCATTACATCTTGAATAATTTTAACTGAATGAACTATTTCGGAGACTATAGTTGAACTGCAGATCTGTAATAGAAATTTGTAAAAAAAAAAAAATTAAAATTAATAACAAAATCTATTAAAAGATGAACTACAAGATCTTCAAATCTTCATTAACCAAAATTAATAAAATCAAATCAGATTGATATCACACCTTCTAAATAAAGAATAAATGTATAACTTAACTAGACATTATGTTTTGAAATTGAGGATATTATGAAAATTTGAGGAAATTAGCTCCAAAATAATTAATAATCACTCAATTGTAGGCAAATTTTAATCAACCAATTAAACCATATTTTAGAATCACATGTTAATTATTGAATGATAAAAATATTCATCATAGTATTGTTTTAGAACAAAGTGAATGTGAGGAATTTACATTAAAACTACTTTCAATAATTAACCAAGTTGTTGTGATTTAATAATGTCCAATGAAAAACCTAAATGATAAAATATTTGCATGACTATATAAGAAAATAAAACAAAACCAATCATATCAAGAGGAAGATGATGAGAATGTCAAAAGAACAAACAAGACATAAAAAAAAAAAAAAAAAAAA
>ML777178.1:879366-891414 GCA_009831015.1 Picea engelmannii
TTCTCATCTTCCACAGCTTAATCATTACAAATCTACACTTCCATCTCTCAGAAAATGAAGTGAAAGATCAGCTTAATCATTACATATCTACACTTCCATCTCTCAGAAAGTGAGTAGTGAAGAACCAAAAATGTACAATTGTCACCCACAATTGCATCCCACCGCCCTGGTGTGCACTTTATGTTTACCTTTTTTCACATTATCCTCCAAAAAAAAACAGACAGGCATATCCCCACCCGGACTGTACAGCACCTCGCTTCTTTTCATCCGTACAATAATACATATGATCGTTCCCATCTGATTTGATTGTGTGAAATTCTGTGGAGGAATCCTTTTGTTTGTGACAGTCTTCTATCGAAAATACGACATAAGTATCAACTTCACCGTATAGTGTCAATTTCAGTGCCTTCGACTCGTCCAAACAAACATGGTCAATTCTTGGCTGCCATCCAACTTAATCTGACCCTGATCCTTTTTTGCTATCAGTGCATCACGTCCCATCACTAAAGAAAATATATCTTTCAACCAAAAATTATTGGAAGAGGAACTTGAGGGTCCAAACGACTTATTCAGGCAATTGTGGGGAGAGACTGTAAGGTGAGGATAAGCAAGAGTGAACTAATGAATGGCAGTGGCCGCAAATGATCCAATCATTGGCTTTCGTTCTGTTCCTACAACCACACCCACTGATCAGAATTGTGCATGTTCTCTTTACACGTTTCGAGTGCCAAGTACATTCTGTCCTGTTAGTGTTGGAGAGACTGCAGCCATTTATTCCGCTTCTTCCGGGGTGGCATGAATGGTGGGTTCCTTTCGCAAGGGCTAATGTAAGTTATGGAAATTTTGTTTTGGCTTTCGTTTCGTATTTACCCAGCTGCCCTGAGCTGTACATAAAAATATGAATAATATAAAGGTGTATTCTATTTATTAGATTTAAAAAAAAAAAAATCCAATCCATTATTCTTAGAATTTGGTGATTTAATTGTTGGTGAAATTATAAATTTTTTTTTTTTTTTTTGAGAATGCAGGTTTTCACAGTATTTTTGGGTAAGACAGTGTTCAACGAGGAACAATCAAATTACAATGATTGTCTAGGTGGAGTGTCTACTCTAAAGGCTGGATGTTTCAAAACCTTGCACACAATCTGATCCAGAAAAACAATCTCAACATAACCTTTTTATTGTTTAAATTACAATTTTGAATGCACAAACATAACCTTTTTATTGTTTAAATTACAATTTTGAATGCACAGGTGAATTCAGAGTCTTGAAAAATCTCTAATTTATGTGGACTAGGTGAATTCAGAGTCTTGAAAAATCTCTAATTTATGTGGACTATATTTCCAATTCCATCATTTCTTTCAAAATTCAGGCCAATTTCTAAACAAAACTTATAAAAAACACAACTGAATAAAATTAAAAAAATCTAGTATTTAAACAACTCCATAAGATAAATATTTGGATGATAAAATGATACCTCCTGAACAGGTAAGAGGATATAATTGGTATGTCTTCCACATATATATAGACTAGCATAGCAGCAAAATAGCTGCTGGTGAACGCCGAAAGGCTGAGAAGATGAAATGAATCTTTAAAAGAATATATTAAATTTTATTATCTATTAACAAATAAACTGTTGGGCTTCATTTATCTGGTGTTAATATTTTAATTTATGTTAATCACTTACGTGGCAATCAGTTAGCGATCAAAGTAATTTTTAAATATGATTAAGTAAATGTAAAAAAGTAAACACATAAACTGATATCTTTATAATAGCTAGGAAGTTAATGATTGAAATCACAGCCATTTATTTTGTGTGACTACTAAGAATATTCCAGCCATATTTAATCCTGTCCATAGAAAACTTATTAAGCACTAAACCCCTATTAAATCTGCCCATTGTCAATAGATGTACACCTTTCGACATAATAATGAAACATTAAAAAATTAAATTTAAAATAATTGTAATAAACCTTTTATTTAATTTAATATATAAAAATCAGTTTAACATATATATATCTATACAAAAATTGGTTAAATATAGTATTTTCAATTAAGAATTTTTTATTGAAAAATGGTTTTCAAATAAAAATATAAGAATAGTTTTCAAATATAAAATATTTAATTATTTATTTTTATAAAAAAAGGAAAAACCTTTTTAACAAAATAAAAAATATATTAATTTTTTTAAATACATTTTAAAATTTAAAAATAAAATAAAAAATATATTAATTTTTTTTAAATACATTTTAAATTTTTAACAAGAGTTTCAATTACTAAATTAATTTTTAAGTAATTAATTGGTTAAATTGGTTATTATTTTTTGTTAATAATTATAATTAATCATTATCTTAACAAAATGCTTAACTAAAGAGTTCACTCACATTCATTTTAAGGCCAAGTTCCTCATATATGTTTTAAAGTTCTCAATATCCTTAAATAAATACAAAAGTACACTAAATAAATTATTTATAAGGTATCACATTTGATAAGGTTTTGTAAATGGTTAACAAGTTTAAGTTAGGGTATTTAAGAAAACATTTTAAAAGTTAATAAACTAAAATGAAATAAAATTTGAAGTCTAATTTGAAAATGAAATGAAAAAAAATGCCATAATGATAATATTAATAATAAATAAATTAGCATGTCTCTAGGGTATAAGACAATTAGTGATGGAGTGTATTGTTAAGGCATTCTATTATATGAAGTTTCGCTTCTCATTTAATATTTAAATATTACAGTTTTCTTAAGATCAAGGTCAAGCCAGACACCAAATTGGTGTATGAGACCTCCTTAGCCCACCAATTTGGAGGTATACATACCCTACCCCCTCTGGAATTGAACTTGTGACCTCTTAGGAGGGAACACGTGTTCTTAACCATTAGGCCCAATCAAAGTGTATAATAAATAAATATAATAAATTATTAATTATTGCAATAAATACTTTATTAACTAGTCCATTGGATGTAGTTTGGGTTGTAGGGATGAATGATTGTTACCCTTTCCTCCGAAGTTCAAATCCTTAGAGTGACATGTTGTGCCCTTTAATAGGTGTATAAGATGTTATTGTTGTTGAATCCTCAATACTCTCACCACCCCATGTTCTCTTACCATGAACCATAAACCACATATAAAAAAAATATAATAATAAATACTTAATTATTCAATATAATAAATTTTGAATTATTATAATAAATACTTAATTAACCACCATATAAACATGAATAATTCAAATCTTCCCTTTTCCCAATAATAAACCATACTTAAACATGAATAATTCAAATCTTCCTTTTCCCAATAATAATTGGTTATGAATCTTTATTACTTCCCTGTATCTCCTCAGAAATGTGAGTAAAATCTATCAATATCTCATAAAAGTATTTAAGTAAAATCCTATTTTTTGTTTGGATGCACCACTTTGAAAAGTACAGCATCTTATTTTATGTTTGGATACACCAGTGTATCATGAATCTGTAAGGAAAGTTAATTCTGTATCTCCACATAACAGTATTTAAGTACAATCATATTTTATGTTTGGATGCACAACTTTTAACAGTACAAGTACCATCTTATTTTATGTTTAGATACAACAGTTTATTATGAATCTGGAAGGAAAGTTGATTATGTAAAGAAAGTGTGTTTATTCATACTGTTCTCTTGATTTTAAACGATGCTATTAACCAAATCAGAGTAGATGCAATTCTAATAAGCGGTCCCGAACTGTGTACTATATATGAATACAATTGTGTATTGCCCCATTTTACATATTTGATACCTCCTGCCAAACAACGGATCTGGGGATGTATCAGATGTCGGATCCTCCTCCTAATTAAACCACCCTACACTACATTATCCTCTGATAAAAATAACTGCATGACTGGAACTCAACGCTCTTGCAGAGTGGCTCCAAGAATATTGGATAACAACTTTACATTGACTCACATATTAAATTTGGTAAAAATGCATTAATGCTATATTCAAATTACATTAGAAACAGAAGAATGCAGCGAGTATGATTGGCGGGCGTTTGTCGAACCCGAAGAGTACTCTAGCCCCAGCGAGGATCCTACGGGAGATCGGGCGTCCGCGGTAGGATTCGGCGACCGGGTCGATCCGGGCGCAGGAGATTGTTTGAGCAGAAGGTCGGCCTTGCCGTTATAATCATGGCAGTCGTGTCGGATTTCCTTCAAGAGCGCCGCCACGTCTTTCATGGTCGGCCTTTCGTCGGGATTGGAATTGACGCACAGGAAGGCGACGCCCAGCACCTGCAGCATTTCTTGGATCTGCGAGTCGGGCCGGCCTTGGAGTCTCGGATCGATTACTTCCGCCAGGTCGCCCAGCTTGTTGCTCTGGACTGCGTCTCGCGCCCATTCGACCAAATGGACGCCTTCTGGAATGGTCGGGTCGACGGGCTGCTTGCCCGTCACCACTTCCAACAGCACCACGCCGAAACTGTACACATCGATTTTCTGCGTTATTTTCATCGTGTATCCGTATTCTGTTCACAGTGCAATGAGATTTTATCAGTTATCTGGGTACGATCACTTTAATGATTATCACATAGTCTATGTTTTACTTTTTGATGGTTTTTTTTGGTTTTTTTTGTGACTGATTTTGTCTGAAATTTGGTGATGAATAGTTGGATCGAGTGGTTAAATTTATATAATTTCAGTGTCTCAGGTTTTTCAGCATATTAAGTGAGATTTTATCAGTTATCTGGATACGATCATTTTAATGATTATCTACATGTTCTAAGTTCTACTTTTTGAGGGTTTTTTGTTACTTTTTTCGTTTGATTTTGCCTGAAATCCGGTGATAAATAGTTGGATTGAGTGGTTAAATTTGTATAATTTCAATACCTCAGAAGTTTTTCAACATGCTAAGTTTAAGAACAAATATAAACAGAAAAGATCTATATATTTATGATCAGAAATTTAAATGAATAATGTTTTACATTTGCTAATAAAAAATAATAATATATTGTAGGTTCAAAATATCAATACTACAAATGTAAATTTATGTAATTGTTTCACTAATTTCTAAAAATCCTAACAGTTTTTTAAGAAAATTCTTCGAAATAAATAATTTAAGAGTATAAGTTTTCATAGTTAGTGATAATGTTCAAGCAATTTTTGGATAATCATGTATAAAAGAGTTTTGAAATATCCAAGTTTCAAATGAACACTCCAACACTCCACTCATCATAAGAACAGAACATTTGAGTGATGAACATTTGATTATAGAACTAAGGTATGTATTTGAGGTATGTATTTAAAGAGAGAAATTGGGTTGTGAGTGTTGAAAGGATATTTCCAGCTATTATAAAAAATTTATTCAACAAACACTCATATAACACGTTCCATAAAAAAGGAAAAGACTTACCAGGAGCTATATAACCATAAGAACCAGCTACTGTCGTCGAAGACCTGTTGAAATCTGCGGAATCCACAAGTTTGGCGAGGCCAAAATCTGCAAGATATGACTCATACTGACTGCCCAACAATATGTTATTGGCCTTAACGTCTCGATGAAGTATGGGCGGTCTACAATCATGATGCAAATAGGCCAACCCCTGTGCAGCTCCGAGCACTATGTTATACCTGATTTCCCAATCCAACATACTTCTCTTCTCGTGCAAGAGCCCGCCCAAGCTCCCGTTGGGCATGTAATCGTACATCAAAAGCTTCGATCGCCCGTTCGTGCAACACCCGAGAAGCCGAACGATATTTCTATGGCGGATGGAGCCCAGAGTGTTCACCTCGGCGGAAAACGAGTCCCGTTCCCGGACTTTCTCGCATTCCGATTCCTTCCCTGTCCACAGCTTCTTCACCGCTATAACATCCCCGTTGCCAATCTCTGCCTTGTAGACCACGCCGGAACACCCTTTTCCGATTATGTTACCGTCGACCAGGGCGTCCACGACGTCGTCGGCCGAGAAATTGAGCTTCTGAAACGAAGTCATCTGCCATGGCCACCCAGCCTCCGGATCCTCCATTTCCCGGTCACCCATTCGCCGGACTCTCGTCACAAGCCAGATGCCCAAAAGCATCATAACAGCCGTGACACTGAATAGAAGAATCATAACCAGTTTTACCTCAAAAGACGCTCTGTTGGAAGGCGCTCCGGTGCTCATGAAACAAACTTCCTCCGACGTGCAAAGAGCCACGTTGCCCGATAGGTCGCTGGCAGGCAACGATCTGAAAAGACTCGTATCAGGCAAAGACCCGGAGAAATCGTTGAAAGAAATGTTGAGAGAAACAAGATTCTGGAGCTGCGCAAGAGCAGATAAGTTTCCAGATAGCAAATTATGGGAAAGATCTAAAAACGTCAGTTTAGTAAGCCCGGAAAATTCCTCAGGAATGGAGCCTGAAAGCTTGTTCCAGCTCAAATTCAATGCAATTTCCAATCCTTGCATTCTCCCCATCTCCGGAGGAATTTTCCCTGAAAATCGATTTAAGCTCAAGTCTAGCAATTGCAAATTGTTACACTGGCTGATCTCCCATGGTATAGCACCAGACAGAGCATTTCCATTCAAAGTAAGCTTATTCAGGGCAACCAGATTTCCAAGATTTGCCGGTATCAGCCCGGTGAATTCATTACTAGACAAATCAATGACTTGCAAACTGAGTAAGAACCCAAGAGCCCCGGGCAGTTCACCGCCCAGTCGATTTCCATGAAGATCCAGCATTTGAAGCTGAGAACATCCTCCAATCTCTGCAGGAATAGACCCAGAAAACTGATTCATTGCAAGGTCCAGAAAAACCAGATTCTCCAGCTTTCCAATCTCTTTAGGAATCTGATACATAAACCTATTGTTCCCAAGACGCAGGCGCAACAGAGCCACACAGTTCCCAATCTCTGGCGGCAAAGCTCCGGTGAGCTCATTCCACAAAAGCAGCAACTTTGTCAGATTTTTCAATTGAAATAAACTCGGAGGTATGCTTCCAGTTAACCGATTGTGAGAAAGATCCAAGGACTGGAGATTGTCACAGCTACCTAGACTTGAAGGAATGGGACCTTCCAGATTATTTTGCCATAGAAACAAAAGTGTTAATTTCTTCAAACCCCCCAGCTCAGCAGGCATTTGTCCCGAAATCTGGTTATTGTCGAGCTGAAGCTGAGTAAGCCCTGTGCAATTAGCAAGAGCTGCAGGAATCGAACCGGAGATATTGTTGTCAGTGAGCAGAAGCTCGCTTAAATTTTTCAAATTCCCAAAAGTCCCAGGAATGCTACCGGACAAGCTATTGATCGACAAATCCATTTGCTTCAAAGAACTACAGCTACCGAGCTCCGTTGGTATACTGCCAACGAATTCATTTTGCCAAAGAAGAAGCCTTTCAAGCTTCTGCAGCTTCCCGAGCTCTCGAGGAATCGATCCAGAAAGGCTATTTTCATAGAGAAACAAATTCACAAGCTCAGAGCAGTTCCCCAATTCTGCCGGTATAGTACCAGAGAGAAAAGCAGTATATATTGCTAGGGTTTGGAGCTTCTTCAAAGATCCAAACGATGAAGGAATTTTTCCAGAGATATTAGTCTCTGCTAATCCCAATGTTACAAGATTGGTACAGTTGCCTAATTCATCTGGCAACGCGCCTTCAATTTTCTCATTACCGCCTGCTCTAAAGAGTTCCAAATTAGCCAAACTGCCGAGCTCTGCCGGAATTCTGCCACTCAGCTGATTATCGAAAACAACAAGATTCACAAGATTATGACAATTTCCAATCTCAGATGGAATGCCCCCCTCGAGCTGGTTGGAATTGAGAATCAGAGATTTCAAGTTCTTGAGCTTAGAAATTTCTACAGGAATATTTCCTCTCAATCTGTTCCCACTCAGATCCAGAATTTCTAAGCTCCTATAACCCCCAATCTCTGCAGGAATGCTTCCAGTCAAATTCGCTGCAGAAATAACGAGCGACCGAAGAGACCCAAGAATTGCAAACTGGGACGGAACATTGCCTGCGATTTGTACAGACTGAATATTAATCTCTGTAACGAGATTTTCATGATCCAGAGAGCAAATCACACCGGCCCATTTACAAGGATTTTCATGCTGGGGATCCCAGGAATCGAAGAAAGGCCATGTAGTTCCATTGCCAAGAGTTTCTTTCCAGGCGAGCAGCGCCTGCCCTTCTTGATTCAGGGCAATTGCCGTCCATGGGATGATAATAAGAAAGAAAACGATCAGCATTGAACTCCGGCCTTCCATCGGGCTGAACGAATTCAATATCGGAGCCCAAGAAATCTGCATAGAGTTTGGGGATTGTGCAAGCTTGATCCGACGAGATCGATCACCATCGGGCGAGGTGAGGGACCAGAACTAGGACTAAGACTAGGGCTGTGCACTTGAATCCATGATTACATTATATTGTATTCAGTGCCAGAAATAGTCTTGGATAAGAAGAAGTACAGGAACCAGGCAATCTGGGGTGAATCAGGAAGAGAACGGATCACAGGAGAACCGGGCACCCCTTTGTTATATCATGGGTCGGTCCGTTCGTCCGGCTCGAGTGGGACAGGGCGGAGCCGCAAAATTTCTTTGTGTTGCCGGAATCTAGGAAGTTGGATTTTTTTTATAGATTTGGAATTTTGATCGAGTGGTGGACGATATGGCTCGATTTATAATGGGCAAAATTTTCAAGCACCATATAATTTATAATTGGACAAATTTTTCCGTAACCTATTATTAGTAAATTTTTCGGGCAAACGATATGCACATCAATAAAATTGTTAAGGCATGTCACACCATGTACAAAATTTGGATACAGGAAACTTAATATATCTATTTGGAATTTCAATGGATTTTTCAATCATTTGGTTAAAGCAAAAATATGCTAAAACTACTTATACAACACTTAGAATTATAATAAATAAAATTTTAATTATATTTAAAAAATTTGCTGAATTTTTTTTTTTTTTATATATAATTAACTTATTTCTTTATAACACTTGAATATTTTAATTTTTTTTTATATATAATTAACTTATTTCTTTATAACACTTATATTTTAATTTTTTTTTATATATAATTAACTTATTTTTTTATAACACTTGAATATTTTAATTATGTTTGAAATTTTCATTATATAATTAACTTACTCTAAACAAAGTCGATGTTATAGTATTTTCCATGTTATATCATACACTAAATTTGGATGTAAAAATATAAGATAGAGTTTATATTGATTTGGATGTAGCAAATTTAGATGTAAAAATATAAGATAGAGTTTATATTGATTTGGATGTAGCAAATTTAAGGTATAGTTTATATTGATTTAGAACTCTAATCTATTTTTAATTGATTTGGATCTATTTAGAATTAATTCAAAATTTATATGAAATTTATTGTTCAAAAGAAGCTTTTACTATATGAGTAACTTACTTAAAAAATTATTGATTGTTCAATTATTTGGATCTATTTAGAATTTTAGCAAAAATTTTGGGGCATGTTACACCATACACTAAATTCCACTAAATTCCACTAAATTCGGATTGAGCAAATTTACTGTAGAGTTTTAACAATTTGGAACTCCAATTTATTTTTCAATGATTTAGATCGATTTAGAATTGGGTAAAACCACTAAAACATCATTCCACCATACACTAAATTCTTATTATACTTGAATTTTTTATTGGATTCAAATCAAATTTATTATTGAAAATGATCATTTGCTCCATGATTAACTTACTCCAAACTAAGCATTGCCACAACATTGATTATTCAACAATTGAGGTCCATTGAAAATTGGGGCGTCATTACACCATGCAAGAAATTTAGATGTGACAAACTTAAAGTAGACTTTATAGCAATTTGGAACTTCAATTAATTTTTCAATGATTTGGATCAAAATCTGAATTGATGTCACATTTATTTTATTGCTGAAAAAAGATATTTTTCTATACAATTAACTTACTTCAAAGAGAGTCAATGCCACAACATTGATTCTTTGATGATTTGGATCAATTTAGAATTAGACAATTTTTTAGGTGCATCCTTATACCATGCACAAAATGTGGATTTAGCAAATTTAAGGTAGACTTGATATCTATTGGAATCTCAATAGAGTTTTCCATGATTTAAGTCAATTTAGAATAAGCTGAAACATTTAGGACATCACTCCACCATACATAAAACTTGAATCATAATGAAACTCTAATTATGGTTGATGTTTTTGTTGAATTCATGTCAATTTTATCACTGAAGTATGATCCTTTACTGCATGATTAACTTACTTCAAAGAGGGTCAATGCCACATCATTGATTGTGCAACAATTTGAATCGATTCAAAATTGGGAAAATGTTTTTGGGACATATCACATCATACAGACAATTTGGATGTAGAAAATTTAAGATAGAGTTATATTGATTTGGAACTCCAATTAAATTTTCAATGATTTGGGTCTATTTAAAATAGGATTGAACTTTTAAGACATTATTCCACTATACATGAAACTTGAATTGTAATGAAATTTTAGTCATGTCTGAGATTTGTACTGAATTTATGTCAGCGTTATCTTTAAGAAAATCCTTTGCTACATGCTTCAACTTAAGACCAATGGCACAATATTAATTGTTTGATAATTTGAATTGATACATAGTTACTTGAGACATTATAATGTATGAAATTTAAATGTAACAAATTTAAGGTAGGGTTTATAGTGATTTGGAATATCAATTAATTTTCAATGAATTGAGTTAAAATCTTTAAGACATTGTTTCAGCCTGCATTAAATTTGATACATTTTTTCTGACTTAAGTTAATATAAGAAGCAATTTTGTTTAACCAATTAAATTTATTCAAAATTGAGTAAAATTTCTAAAAAAACACCTTTATAATATATTTATAATATAGCCTAAATTCAAATATAATTTAAGACAAAATTTATGTAAAATTTGAAATTTCATTCAGTTTTTTCAATAATATAAGTTTGAAAAAAACCTTCAAAAACATAGTTTTAAATCTTTACACCAAACTTAAATCATACTAATACTCTGATCATATTTGAAATTTATCAAATTTATTATTGAAAAACTTCGAGAAAAATCTTTAAGGCATGGTTTTAAATTTCTACACCAAACTTCAATCATAATAAAACTATAAACTTAAATCATATTAATGTTCTGATCATACTTACCATTTAACAAATTTATTGTTGAAAAATCTCATTTATTACATCATTAACTGTCCAAATAGTAAACTCTGATCATACTTAATAAAACTATAAACTTAAATCATACTTTGTTACATCATTAAGAGTCCAAACAGTAAACTCTGATCATACTTAATAACACTATAAACTTAAATCATACTAATACTCTCTCTGATCATACTTAAAATTTATAAATTTTATTGTTGAAAAAATATCCTTTCTTCCATCATTAACACTCCAAACAGTAAACTCTGATCACACTTAAATTCAGCAAAATATCCTTTGCTACATCATTAAAACTCCAAACAGTAAGTGTGAGTGCCACAGGAATATCGGGAAAGAAAAAGAAAAGCAAAGTAACAGAGCGGCGGTCTGTCTGCGGGGCCAAATTGGCAAATTCCATGAAAAACAATAAAGCAGAGCTATCGGATAATGGATTCCTCTTTTGCCTGCAGAGATTCGACTGCCCGGCCGAATTCCGAGGCCACCGCCCTCACATGGCGAGCTCACTAATTAATCCCACATTGCTCACAGGACAGTGTTCATGTTTTTATTGGGAATGCAGCCGCGCATCGACATTAGATTAGATTTTATTTTAGACCAAGTTGGTGCATTTTGTGGATTCGATAAAGATTTATTGGTGTGATTACACACGTCTCTGTATTTTGAAATGTATCCCATTTTTAAATGTGAGTGCTTAGATTAGAAAAGCATTAAAACTCATGTGAGGGGGATTCCTTCATTGTGCTTCCCTGTCTCTGTCTCTGTGTCGGCCACATCTCTTGTAAACTATTGGAAAGATTCCACCAACTAAAGTTGAAACCTGAAGACCTGGGCACTAGCTGACTTCAACATTAAGACTGCCTTCAACACTTAGACTGAACAACCAGAGAAAAAAAAA
>ML777179.1:2354-15492 GCA_009831015.1 Picea engelmannii
ATGTTTCGTGGCCTACAAATAGCACCGACAGTTTCGCGATATACAAAATGACAGGCGAAGTTTAGTTTTCTTTAAAACTAAGGATTTTCTTGGACAAAAAGATATAGCATTGCCAAATTAGTTTTCTTTGCACACGTTTTATAGAGCATGCAGGGAGCGATCATTCCATACTTCGCCAGTTTTTGGATTGCCGATTCTTGAGCTGGTGGTTTCAAAAATAGGTCTTTGTTGTTTTGTGCCCTACAAACAACATCGAGAGTTCTACGATATAGAAATTGACAAGCGGCGTTGCGTGTCTGTTACATATCTCTGGAAATTACATCAACATTTAAAACATCAAAGTCATTGAAGACCAAAAAATTAGCATACAATAGCAGACAAGAAATGTAGCATATCTAAATTAGTTTTATTTGGAACAAACAAGAAAGGTTCTTGGAAACCCAAAATTTAGTATACAATAAGCTCATTGTCAAATCAGTTTTCTTTGGAATTTATCAAAAATTAATAATGTTTGTTACATGTTTCTGGAAATTTAAATGTGTTTGTCATAAAGACTGGGATTGGGGCTCTCACAGACCATAAAAAGAAATAAGTACAAGAATTAGGAACGTTGAAAGAAGTGTGCGACGGTAGAGAGGAAGACCTGAAAAGAAGAAATTGGAAGTTAAGAGTGTTTGGTTACAGTTTTCTATTGAAAGAGGACATAAGTGGATTGATAAAGAAGAGAAGATGACAACATAGACTTAAACTAGATTGATAAAAAAAACAAGATGGCAGTATAAACTTACTATGAAGCCGATGTGTTTTTGTTGTTGTCGTCAATGGGCATTGTAGTCCTATTGACCGGTTGTTGCCCTTCCTGGACGAGGCCATCCATTCTCTCTTGGAACCATTCTTTGATGTAGCTTTTCATGGGGGTTGTGTTGGTTTCTTCCCAGATTTGTATGTCGTAAAGGTCATTTTCTAATTTCCTTAAATCCATTATAATACTATGCATAGTTCGTTCAATTTCTTCATTCTGTGAGGCATAGTCCAGTACCCAGTGCTCGTGCTCATCTAGATGATGTTCAAGTATGTTGTAAAACTTTTCGAAAGACAACCCCTTTAAAATATCAACTTGTTCCTTGAAGGCTTCTTTGGTGACTGACAAGGATTTGAGAATTAAGTTAGGATCTTGAACCTCATTGGTAGTTCCGGCTAAGTCCAGCTAGAGCAGGCTTGTGAATAAATCTTCATTTTCAGATATGACTTGTTTACATGACTTGACAATGAGTTGCAGGTTGTCAACTTTCTTTTGATAGCATGCTTTTACTTTTTTGGTGCGCTTTGGCGAGGGGAGCTTCTCCTGTCTTCTTTTCAATTACGATGTGTTGTCGGCATATTTGGCAAAAGGGGCCAGTAACTGATCACAAAAAAGTTGTTCATTTTTTGAATTCATCTCCAATTGTTCTAGCAAATCATTGGCCTTCTACAAGGGCTCTAGATCATGAAAGGAGGGTAGAGGATACTTTCATCTTCGCTGCAGTGGTAGCAGGAACGATTTTTGCCAAAGGACTGGCAAATTCTGGAGTTGCAAGGAAAGCCTACTCAAATTCGTTGAGGCATTGTTTCATATTGGCATTTTCTGTCTCAATTCCTCCAATGGAATCACGAAGAATTTCACCGGTTCCCTAGTGATATTGGCATATTTGGGACGGAGGCATTTCGCTAAAGTTAATAT
Organism: Picea engelmannii; assembly: GCA_009831015.1. NCBI lineage: Eukaryota > Viridiplantae > Streptophyta > Pinopsida > Pinales > Pinaceae > Picea > Picea engelmannii. The sequence goes on from ML777179.1 coordinate 4,075, forward strand.
CTGCGCAAGATTTGCCTTTCATGTTTGTTACATCTCTCTTTTCAATGACCAGACTTTTAGATTGGCTGTCAAAAATAGCGCTCTGGATTACGAAGGATTCATCTATGTCAAAAAACCCGGTGTCCGATATTTCCACCATGGACGACCCAATTTTCTGCATGTACTCAGCTTCAATTTCAAGTTGCAGTTTTCCACTTTCAATTTGGGGTTCCTTCGCCTACCCTGCATTGTTTTTTCTCTTCTTCGTCAGTGCAATTTTGTGAGAACTATCAATATTTATGCGAGGAGGGTTCTTATCTCCTCCTCCATTCGAATATTTCTAGGTTTCTTTCTTACTGGGGTGGACTGTCGAAGCGATGCTCCGTGATGTCGTGCTCTTGGGAGTGTTGGCAGGGGAATGTGTACTCTTCTCACCAAATACTTTTCCATGTTGTCTATACAATTCAGTGGTGCTTTGCAATCTCTCTGTGTCGCAATCGGCAGAAGCAGGATTGTTGTCAACATTGTTCCTGTCTTGGGTCAGGTGTGTATGGATAAAAGAGGTGTTAAAGCCAACACCCAGTAAATGTTCTCGAAAAATTCCATTAGGGTCGAACCCTTTTAGCCTTTTAGAATATGTTAGGTTCAATTTCTTGAAATGGGAAGAAGACTAGTCAATCTTGTTGATGTTTCTGCACACGAAGTCTCCAACTTTCCAGGGCAAAGGATTGAACTGTTTTTTTTTCTTGTCATGGAAAAAATGCAACCAATGGTTGTATTGCCTTGCTCTTTCTACAACAAACATCTTGTCTGTGATGTGGCATGGAAGGAAGGAAGGATTTTCCTTAGAGCCAAATACCATGAGGACACTATGATTTTTCTCTTTCTCAAGTGTGCCCTTCCTGTTCAAAAACTTGGTTTCCTAGCCAGACATTTGTGGAGCATCCTTGCCTAACAGTAAATCTTTGAAAACTGAGACAAATCCATTAAAAACTTCATAAAAAAAATGGGAGGCCTTGTGTCTCCACAGAGCCTCATGCCAGAATGTTACTGGGTCGAATCCACAATTTATTTTATTGGAAAGAGAAAGTTTTGGAAACAAACAACAATACACAATTGCGAAAATCAAGTAGGATGGCATATAAAATTTATTCGATTATTTCAATCGTGACAAATGGGAGCAGAGCTCAATCGAAATTAGCTTCCCCCAATCGAAAATGTGTTGTTTCTTGACTATGAAATACAAAATATAAATAATTATATGGGAAATGCTTGATGTGGATAATTGTCCTGTTATTCTTGTAACCAGCCAAGCAATTTCCCATAATGGATTTCTAAAGGAACTTACCTCCAGCCTTGTGATATCTTCAGGAACTGTTGTCGGGTCTTCGAGGAAGTCCGCTAAGATTTCCAACCCGTTATGATGTTTTTCTAGAAAATGTTTGCAGTCTTGTCCTCTGAATGTCAATGTTGGGTTCAACAATTTTAACATCTTGCGGAAGAGTTGAGGTGAAAAAGAAACGCAAGAATTGTCGCGCAGTGGAATAATTCTTTGGCCTGGAATATATTTTTCAGCGCACCAAGAGACCACCTCCTTAGAGTCAAAAACCTCAATAATGTAGCCTACATGAGCGATTCCAGAGGTCCAAATCACTTTGTTTTGCGCAGAACAGGATGAATAGTAAAAGTATGCCCTGGACCTCTGAAAGCTCTGGTCCTCTTGTGAGAACATATTTATTGTATCTCCACAAAACTGTTGTCGACCTGGTGCCATAAGTCTACAAGAATGTTTATTTGTTCCAGTCGATCAATGAAATGAAAAGTTGGAAGGGATAATATAACCCTGCAGAAATTTTGGTAGAAAGCGTGTGAATGGGAGATGTCCTCGAGAATTTCGTTGATTAATGACAATTTGGACGGCTACTGCATGATGCGTTGTTAACATTAAACAGTACTAATTGCATACATAGAAATTCCAACACGTTGGATATTGCAATGAGTGATTAAGCATTGTAGATTTCTTGAGTGGCCCAACAAGAGGATGTGTGTTGGAGATGAACAATTGGAAGGGAAAAAATAACTCTCCGCACATCTTGGTTTAATGTGTAATAATGGGAGATCTCCTCGAGGTTTTCAACCATTAATGATAATGTTGACGGTTCCTGCATGGTCAGTTGTTAGCATGAAAGGTTTCTAATCGCATAGTAAGAAAGTATGGAGGTCGCGGGTAGGGGAAAAAAGACAGCTACAAAATAGGGTTGCAACGTACAAGCGTTGAGGGTGAGGGCGCGAGGGTCAAATTGTATGTCTCAGAACGTTTTGAGTGCAATACGCGTAACAACGAAGAGGATATGGTAGGACAGTCGGAAGCACAGGAAGTTAGTGGGGATGGAAGGCATCGAGAGATACTTTGAAACATTTGTGAGTAGTGGTAGAGTGACCGCGTTGGAATTGTAGATTTCGTGAACCTTGCAATAGGAGAATCCAAAACAGGGTGAGAAGGTGTCTACAAAGGAGGCAAGGCCCGAACCTTCTAATTGTATCACTCCGAACATTTGAATGCATAATTTGTAACATGGAAGAGTGGATGATGTCAAAATCTGGTCGTCAATTTGTATATTGCGGAGAGTGAAATCCCAATTGTTTCGTACCTCTGTGTCTAGTTGTCAGTACTAAGAGCTAATTTAGTATTCAAAATCATTTTTTAGATACTGTTAGATAGTTCATAGGGACTAGCATCCGTAAACAATGGAAATCTCCACCCCGCCAGTCCTGCATTCCATCTGTCAATTTGTATATCGCGGAGCTACGAGTGTTGTTAGGAGGACAGGAAACAATGGAAGTGCAATGTTGAGTTAGCCACTCCGCAGGTTCATTTGTCAATTTGTATATCGCATAAATGTGGGTGCTATTTGTAGGCCACAAAACAATGGAGGTCCAAGTTTGAGCCCACTCGCCCAAGAACCCGCGATCCAAAATGTCGCTAGATATCGAATGCAAAATTTGTACATGCTCTATAAAATTTCATAGGAATTAGTACATTATCTATAAGATATATTGTTCGTACTTTATAGTCCCATAATGCACGGGAAGAAAAAAAAGGGAAAAAGAACGAAGTAGTTAGAAGTGGAATTGTAGATCACGGAAATTTAGAGTGGAAGATGTATATAACGGAGAAACATATCGAAAGCATCGAAAGAAAAAACGGTCGGTCAGATTCACTTTCTGATTATATAGATGGAGATAAACATATGTCAACCCGCCAATGCTGGAGCTGCATATTTCGTGAACCGGGAAACAGGAGGATCCAAAACAGGCTGAGAAAGTGTCTGCAAAGGAGGCGAGGCCCGTACCTTCTAATTGTATCGCTCCGAACATTGGAATGCATAATCTGTAACATGGAAGAGTGGATGATGTCAGAATCCGGTAGTCAATTTGTATATTGCGGAGAGTGCAATCCCAACTGATTTGTACCTTTGTGTCCAGTTGTCACTACTAAGAGCTATTTTAGTATTCAAAATAATTTTTTAGATACTGTTATACAGGGAAAAAATAAAAACTAAAATAATCTTTTAGATACTAATAGATACTTCATAGGGATTAGCATCCGTAAACAATGGCAATCTCCACCCCGCCAGTCCTGCACTCTGTGTGTCAATTTCGATATTGCGAAACTGGGAGCATTGTTTGGAGGACATGGAACAATAGAAGTGAAATATTGAGTTAGCCAGTCCGCAGGTGTAGTTGTTAATTTGTATATCGTGAAACTCGAGGTGCTATTTGTAGGGCACAAAACAATGGAGGCCCAATTTTGAGCCCGCCCGACCGACCGAGAACCCGCAATCCAAAATGTTGCTAAGTATGGAATGTGGAATTTGTACATGTTCTATAAAATATCATGTCCATATTTTATAGTCCCATAATACACAGGAAGAAAATAAGGGAAAAAGGATGGATAAGTTCGTAGTGGAATTGTAGATAATACACGGGAAGAAGAGAAGGGAAAAAAAACCAAGTATCTCACAGAAAAACATCTAGTGTTTTCTTATTAATGCAAATGCTTGCAAATCCCTAATGATTTCTCACCAGTTAACGCAAAAAGTGCAAATCATGGAAGTATCTTTCGTACCACTGTTTCCACTTGCCACTAGTAAGAGCATTGCTAATGTATATCAGGAAGGACGTGAAGTTGTTGGGGATGGAAAGAAGCAACAAATACTTTGAATGAACTTAATGTATACAAGGAATCCACGGTGGAATTGTAGATCACAGATGTTTTGAGTGCAAGATGTATATAACGGAACGATAAGCAGCTCATTTCGCAAGTGCCATCCCAACAGCGGCAGGCATAAAATTGGCTAAATATGAAAAGGAACAGCGATTGGTCAGATATGTTGTGTGAGGATATAGATGGAGATGATAAGGCATGAATTTCAGATCACAGAAGTATCTTTCGTACCACTGTGTCCACTTGTCACTGGTAAGACCTTTGTTGATGTAAGTCAGGAAGGACACGAATTTGTTAGGGATACAAATCAGCAACAAATACTTTGAAAGAAGTTAATGTATATGAGGAACCCATGGTATAATTGTATATCACAGATGTTTTCAGTGCAAGATGTATATAGCAGAACGATAAGCAGTTGGGCTCGCAAGCGCCAGCCCCGCAGCGATGGGCATAAAATTGGCTAAGTATGGAATGGAACAGCGGTCGGTTGGATCCATCTTGCGAGGATATAGATGGAGATGAAGACATGTCATCTCGCCGTACATAGAAAGATGACTAAGTATAAAACCATAAAGCCATAATGGACGGGAAAAGCAAAATGGGAAAAGAGATAAGTATCTGAGAGTTGGAAAAACCTTTTTTTTCCGTTTATTAATGGCAATGTTTTCGAACCTTTGCGGGCTTCTCACTAGTAAAATCATTAAGTGCACATCACTGAATTTCTTTGCCTGCAACATGTATATGACGAAACAAGGGACATAGGTGATGGATACTGCGAACCCGAGGTCTGGTGTCCAGATAACTGGCTAAGTATTGGCCAAGACGAAGTTTTGATATCTATTTCAATAGTATTCATACTAGTATCTATCAATGGAGAAAGTTTTTTGTATTTATCTGAATAGTATTCATACTAATATATATTAATGGATTGTTTCTGTTTCAAATGCAAATGATCTCCCAATTTGCAAGATTCTCTTCAGCTCGCAAATTCCGTTGAAACCAGGAAAATTTTGACTGCAAGATGTACATAGCATAACAAGAAACATGAATTTTCATTATGGTCTCAACGAGATAAATTCCTTATCATTTATTCATCTTGTATTTGTTGCAATGATATCAACAAATGACGGCTCTCCATAAACATCAATATTTAAATTAAATTAAAGGCAATCAAAATTTGTTGTGACTTTAAGTAATTAAAGCATAAATTGCAAACTACAGAAGTTCCTAGGCTGCAAGATGTATATGATGGAATAGTGGACATATTTGTTTAATACCGCAAACCCAAACATAACTTCCTAAGCTTTGCTAAAGAGGAAGTTTTCTGTATTTTTTCCAATAGAACTGATATTAGTATATATGCACGGATATTATCAAATAGAACAAGCTGCAATATATCCAACATACTTCACAAGAGCATTGCATCAACAGTTCAGTTGCCTTGTTGTAAATCATGAATTCATTCTATTTACGGAACCTGAAGAATGGGAGAAGAACGGGTCCTCCAATTTCTTTCTTTAAATACAGAGCCGGTGCCACATAAGTATGGCCTATGAAAATGTATTTTTAAATGTAAAATGTAAAGAAAGAACAGACCAGGTTTTATTTAATTGAAGTAGTGAGCATCAGAAACAAAATCTTTTCCTTCATGTTTAACGACACAGGGGAAGAAGGTACAAAATACAATTAAAACAAATACCATAAATTGGAAAATACTATTAAGAAATAAACCAAAATTATTCTATATTCAAATAAGATGTGTTACAAAATACAGTTGAGGATATTTGCGACAATGATTGCGATTTCGCCTCCCATCAACCAATAAAAGATATGTACATTAATGAAGCTTCTTCACACTTTTCTTGACATTCAAACTCTTTATTCGTAAAAAATGAGTTGAATATCAATTTTGGGTTTTGTACTTAACTGGTGCTGTGAAGTACATCTATCCCATTTTTTTGAATACCGTGTTTCTTCCAGATATGGAATGCTTGCAATGGCTACTTATTCAACATTCCATTCTTTATCAAGTATTAATTTCCTTCCGTCGTCGAAAAGTTGAGGTTTAAGGTGTTTTCTTTTCAATGTTCCTGAGCATTCACATCCGAGACAACTTAGAAATGAGATTCAGGTTGATTTCAAAGTGAACAAAGTCGTTTTATGTCACAACGGTTAAGGAAAGGAAAAAAAATTCAAGTAAATAGTGACTGGTATTCTCCCTGTATTCGATCATCTGTTTGGTTGAGAATCCTGCCTGAGTATTTGTATGTGGAACTTCTTTGCTTTATTACAGTAAATTGGAAGAAACGTCCAACCCAGATGAAAAATGAAAATCTGTTGAGGTACATAACTTCTTCGGGTAGCTGAGGTGTGGCAAGTGCATCAAATGCTGCAGAATGCACCCGCACAGGTCTGGCAAGTGTAACAAATGTTGCTGATGGAATCAAAATATATCTTTCCACATAGCGGGGAAGGTATGGTGTCCCACAGAAAGGTCTGGAATTTTCAAAGGTGATGCCAAATATGTGGACTCTGCAACTACATCCAGAGGAAACTGAACAAATTTGACAAAGAACATGGCTTTCTGTCAAGTCAGCTACCAGAGCCACATGAAGGTCATCAAACTATGAAATAGAAACTCTTGTAGTGATAATATGTCATTTTATCCACCCATATAGATTTTGTTACCTGCCTCCGAGGAAGACAAATACTTGTGCAATATCTACAATTCAATACAGTAGCCAAATATGTGTTGTTGGAAGAAGCTATATACTTAAAACGAAGAACTATCTTGCAGGTGACCTAAAAATCCATTACAATTCCCAGCAAGAAAACAAAGAAGTTCAACAAACAAATCTCCAGGAAGCCTTTTCAACCAACCAAAGCATCGAACATAGGGAGAACACTAAACATACTTGTTCTTTTTTTTCATCCTCTCTGAGTTTCTCTTGTATAACAGAGTTTTTTTTTACTCAAATTTCACGTCACATAAAACCAGTCTCTCTTCTTTCATCTGCCTCTCAATTGCATCTCTAAGTTTTCTTACATGTCCATGACCAGGAACATTAGAACGAAGGCACCCTAAAGTGCAACTCTTTGATGATAGAGAGAAATGGAATTAAGTATTTAAAAGCAAGGATGGATGGTCTTCCGTACATTTTGTGTTGATTCATTTTAATGACAGATGTTCTCGATATTTTCAGTTATTAATGCCAATCTTTTTGAATATGTATGTTGAATAGTGACTAGCAACACGTATTAAAATTCCCATATCCGAGCAGATTCTCAAATATGACATCTAATATATGCACAATATTAAAGAGGGACATGACGTCAAGGCCTATGTAGGTCACACACTCATGAACTATGTTGAAGCTTTTAAGAAAACTAAAATTGCACAAGCAAAAAAAATAAAATAAAAAGTATTTTCGCAAATTCAAAATGCAGGCAAAAAGAAATTACCAGATCCCATAATATTCGGTTGTCTATTCATTTTAATGGTAGATGTCCTTGAGTTTTCCAGTTATTAAAGCCCATAATTTCAAAATGCAAAATATTAAAGAAGGACATGACGTGAAGGCCTCTGTGGGTGACATGTTTGTGAACTATCCTGAAGCTTTTAAGAAAACTAAAACTGCAGAAACAAAAAAAAAAACATTATTTTTGCAAATTCAAAATGTAGGCAAAAAGAAATTACCAAATCCCATAATATTCGCCTGTCTATTCATTTTAATGGGAAATGTCCTCGAGATTTTCATTTATTAAAGCCCATCATTTCAAAATGCACAATATTAAAGAGGGACATGATGTCAATCCCTCTGTGGGTGACACGTTCGTGAACTATGCTGAAGCTTTTAAGAAAACTAAAACTGCAGAAGCAAAAAAAAAAAAAAAAAATCGCAAATTCAAAATGCAGGCAAAAAGGCACTTTCATAGGTAAGGCACTTTAGTACTCAATGTTCTTCAAATTCAATGACATTTTTATTATTTGAGTAAAGGGGAAAAAACATCTGACAACCTAGAAGAAAGGTCATATATGATGGACAACTCATTGGCAGAAGCCATAGCGAGAATGCAAATTGAGTATCTAATAACCACGAAACTACATTGTGTTTGAGTCTTCATCTTTCCCTTCTTGTTCAAAATCAAAACCAACGAAGGGTTGAATATTAGCCTATCTATTTATTTTAATGGGAAATGTCCTCGAGCTTTCCAGTTATCAAAGCCCATCTTTTCGAACCTGTCTGGTCGATTCTGACTTTTGAAAGCTATTTAATGTGTATTGGGAAGCACTGAATGTAGAGGGGATGGAGCCCTATGTAACAGACGTTACTACTATTTTTCTATTTTTATTGACGAGCGTATGTAGAATGTATGTAAAGAAAAGTAATTCGAGAATGTTATTTTTTTTGCACATGAGCCCTTGAAATTCAAATAGTCTGCAAGTCTGATTGTCTATTTGTATATTGTGGAACTATCTGTGCTATTTGTAGGACACGAAACAACAATGGCTGAAGTTAGAGCCCGCCACCCTGAGAACCCGCGATCCAAAAAATGCTTACTATTTTTTGTGTGTGCTTTTTTGTCCACCGGGGTATGTAAAACAACGTACGTAAAGTAAACTATTTTGACAATGCTAATTTTTTTGGACATGACGACTTTCAAATTCAAATAGTCCGCAAGTCCGATGGTCAATTTGTATATCGAGGAACTCTTCGATTGTCATTTTTCATCCGCCCACCCCGAGAACTCGCGATGCAAAAACTAGCTAATTATGGGACGAGGGCTCCATGCATGCTTTATATATCTACTTTATAAAATTACATATTTACTATGTTTAATTTATGCTATCCAAGAAACCTATAATTTGATGAATTTCAATGTCTTATGTCTAGGAGCCCTTCCTTTAAAGAAAACTAATTCGGAAATGCTAATTTATACACCATAGTTCAATACCACATATCCGCCAAGCCGCGTCCATAAAGCTGGCTAAGTATGCAACTGAACAACGACCGATCGGAAGGATCGTAGAACTCTTCATGCTATTTGCAGGGCATAGAACAATAGAAGCCCAATTTTCATCCCGCCACCCCGAGAACCCACGATCATTAACCTATGTTGTCCAGGAAACCTATAACTTCATAAATTGCATTCTCTTTTGTCCAGGAGGCTTTTTTTTAAAGAAAACTAATTCAGGAAAGTTAATGTATACACCACACACGACCTGTCATAGTATGAAACTGAACTGTAGTCGCTTTGAATGACCATAGAAGCGCGAGAAACTAGATTCAAACACAGTTTACAACAAGAAATTAAAAGGGAGATAACAACTATATCTCCCACACAACAAAAGGAAATTTCATAACTATGAAACCGTAGTAACACAAAATCCATGGAAAAAGCATCGGCATCTATGAAATATATTTTGAGCTCGACAAACTCTTCTTCAAAGCATAACAGATGCAATTGACAGCATCTGCAATTCTTTACTCTATTATTTTATCTTAATAAGCCCAATATTCATCCCGCCACCCCCAAAAGCCGCGATCATTAACCTATGTTGTCCAGGAAACCTATAATTTCATAAATTGCATTCTCTTCTATCTAGGAGGCCTTCTTTTAAAGAAAACTAATTTGGAAAATATAATGTATACATCGAACATAACCTGTCATAGTTCGATAGAACCTATTCACGAAGCCGTGTCCATAAAATTGGCTAAGTATGCAACTGAACGACGGTCGCTCGGAATGACCAAAGAAACGTGACAAGCTAGAGTCAAACGCGGTTTACAACAGGAAAGTAAAAGGCAGAGAACAACTATATCTCCCACATAGAAAAAGGCACTCTCATAACTATGAAACCATAGTAACACAGAATCCATGGAAAACACATCGACAACTATGATATATATTTTGAGGATGACAAAATCTGTTTCAACGCGTAACAAATGAAATTTACATCACCTGCAATTCTTTAGTCTGTCATTTTATCTTAATAGTATTCTATGCAAACCGAAGTGAAAAAAAATGTAACCAGAGATCCAATCGCAGATGTAGCATCCAAACATTGCAAACCCTGGGCAAACAAGAAAAAGCACCAAATAAGAACCCAGCCAAGAAGCACCAAAAGGCCCAAGTGCAAGCACAGGGCTGGAACCCTGCAAAGTCGAATCAAGCAGCAATAAACAGTATACAGAGAAGAAAGGAACAAGAAGCAACCACCCCCCCAGGAACAAGGCTCTTTGCAAGATACCAGATATATAAAATATGCAGAAGAGAAATGAAATGCTAGAAATGACAGAATAACAGTAAAATATCCATCATAATCTTCACAATACATAGAAATGATATACGAAATAGCAACAGAATAACACTTTGATTCAGATAGCAATGTTCACAGGCCTCTTCGAGGGGAAACCTCCAGTCGAGCAGCGCTCTGTTACAATAATATCCAAGCTAGGTTTTTCATACCCTCGACCCTTATTTATACTAAATATGTCTATTAAGAGAAGCATCTAGAGGAAGATCCTTCTAGAAGCGGAAGCTTCTATTAGGTCTTCTTACATCCGCCTTATTCTATTTTATTGAAAGGTCTTATTAAGATTGACCTTTATTACATCTGAATACATTGATCTACCTATGTGCGGGTTAGGACCTTAACATGTCCTCCCCCTTAAAAATAGCCTTGTCCTCAAGGCTTGAGAAGTGGAAACTGCAGCAGAATGGTCACTGGTTCCCAAGTGGCATCTGCTGGAGTCATATCTTTCCACTGTACTAGCACTTCCTTGATGGTTCTCTGATGCAGGCGATGCTCCCTCTGGTCCAAAACTACTTCTGGTTATAGCCAAATGGATCCTTCCTCAGCTAACTCTGGCAGGTTGGTTTGAATTTGGCACCTGGTTCCAATCACCTTCTTCAAGCATGAAACATGAAAAACAGGATGTAGCTTCAACTGACTGGGCAGAGCTAACTGATATGCTACTTGTCCCACACGCTTTAGAACTGTGTAAGGGACACAAAATTTGGGTGCTAGCTTCTGACACTTCTCGGCCTTGAGGGAAGTTTGCGTATATGGTTGCAGTCACAGAAACACCTGATCCCCTTCTACAAATTGACGTTCCGAGCGACCTTGATCTGCTTGCTGCTTCATTCTATTTTGGGCCATGACCAAGTTCTCTTTAAGGGTACGAAGGATATCCTCTCGGACTGTA
>ML777179.1:20353-44477 GCA_009831015.1 Picea engelmannii
ATCCTTCTAGAAGTGGAAGCTTCTATTAGGTCTTCTTACATCCGCCTTATTCTATTTTATTGAAAGGTCTTATTAATATTGACCTTTATTACATCCGAATACATTGATCTACCTATGTGCGGGTTAGGACCTTAACACTCTTCCAATCGCGACTAAATAAACCCAAACGCGCAAACTGCAACAACACGAATAGGCAAGGAAGAAAAATGAGAACATGCAAATAAGAAATCAGTGCCATGAAAAAAGAAAGCATGGACAGTGAACCAACAATGCCGCTGGAGCATATAAATTTTAAAAACAGAAGAAAATGTCTTGTAACAAGCCTGTTAAGTAACCATTCAACACTACCAAGCCTATTAGGTAAACATTTAACTCTGTCAGAAATTCACTGTAAACATTTAAGAAAAAAATTCAATGTGGCAAGTCTCTGACGTATCCCAAATAAATTCATATATTTTTTGTAACAATAGTTCAAACACAAGAGAATGTATTTCAATGCCAAACTTTGGATATGCCACCATATCAAACATTGCCATAAATTTACCTAGCATAAAATTCTAAACCAAACATTCGAATTAATGGTAGCATTAATCCACCTTCGACAAATGCATAACAAAATTTATGATTCAAAAAATACCATATACTACCAAATACTTTGGAAATGCAAACATATTTTACATTGGGAATAGTGAAGGCAGCAATAAGACCTCCAATCCTTTGTCCAATGAGATCTTGACAAACATGATACTTTTTATTAATCGATGTTTTCACTTCCCTTGTTCCAATAATAGACAATAGGGAAATATTTCTGGTCAATGCACAAGCTAATGCCAGGTCAACGATTTATCGATCGCTATAGTCCCTCTATGCCTACGGAAGGGACTAATAAGATCCTATGGAAGTGATGAGTGGGGCTTCAGCCACACAAGTGGTGAGTCAAGTCATCACACTGTAGATTGGTGGCAAGTGCGGCTCTAGAAGGTGCAAGGTACGTGAACTCAAAAGGGGGAAGAAATACAACCTCCCCTCCTCCTTTAAACTTAATGAGTAAATCAAGTATAAGCAAGGATAAGAGAGCAAGTCTAAGATTTGGACAATTGATCCTCTCATCTTGGGAAGGGCCCTAGTTAAACTATAAGTTTTTTGGTAGGGTGGGAAAATGGGAGATCATGGCTCATGGTGGAGAAGGTGCTTATTAACATCAAAGCAATGTCTTTGTTGGTATATATCTTCTACATTTTCCTTTGGGTATTTCTTTTCCGAGATATTTTCTCAGCTCTATATAAGTTAAGGGTGGAATATTGGTGAATCTTTAGGGATCTTGGGACTTGTTGTTTTTTTTCCTTCTGTTTACTCGAGTTACAACCAAATTGGTTTTTGTTTTCCAAACCCTGTAGGGAGCCACATGTTTTAGGTGTGAGCTTGGCTCCCTTAATCTCCTCCCTATTTTATTATAGTCAAAGTTCTTACTCTGTCATCAAGTTCCCTTACCTCGAGGTGGCACTACGTTAATTGGAGTTTTTTTCCTAGAGGTCAGCAGCACAAGGGCATCAATAGCTTTCTCCCAGAAGGGGAATCCTTCTTACACCTTACTTTCGTTTACATTACCATAGAGGAAAATAATGTAAAGGACTTTCCAAAATCCAACAACTCTGAATCTAAGAGGAGAGGCACAAATAAAACTCAATTGTATAGAAGGGATGTTCTTAGGTCTCAAGAAACAAGAGAAAAGAGGGTTGTGGAGGATGCCATGAATATTTATAACCAGGGCATCCATATTGAAACAAAGAAAAAGATAGATGAGTTAGTGAATGGGGCTAGGCAGAAAAGGGTGCAGAATACAAAGTGTTGGGTATGTGTTATATTCTTTGCAAAATTGATCACATGTATTTTACATAGATATGGGAGAAAAGGGGGTAGGGGAGTAGTATTGGGGTCTCCCCTTCACCCCCGAACAAAAATTGGTGGTTTTTGTGTCCATTTTGGCTTTTTTTATGTCTGTTTTTTGTGGTTTTTTGGCACATGGTTTTCCTTGATGGTTTTCTAATTTTGGTTAAGGAATTAAGATTTTTGACTAATCCAGGTCAATGGATTAGGGGTTTGGATGTTGCGAGATCCTATATGTATATTGTGTTGTAAACAATCAAGAGGATTGTGAATAAAGAAGATTAAAGGTGTGGCTCTAAACTAGTTGTTGTTTTTTCTAGTTTGGATTTATAGGGTAAAAATTTGTGTGTAGTGTGTGTGTGTGCCATTGTGTCTTTTCTATTTTTTTTATTTTTTTAAGTAAGTAATTTTATATATAGAGGCCTTCTAAGAACCAAACCAAGAGTACAAAAATTGAAAGTCAACCGGTTGTAATTACTGAACTGCTACAGAAGGAGAAACCAGTTCAGCCAACCGAGCAATTCTAGCACCAGAGTTCCTATCAGTCTTAGAGTAAATAGACAGCTTAGCTACCAAAGAGGTCACTAGAGTAAAATCTAACAAAAGAAACAACCCCCTATAGGGGTTAGACAAGTGGTGTATAATCTGGCACATACTCTGGAAGAAGGCCTGGCCACGACTCCTCTACGACAGGTGTCCCGTTGGTTTCCCACTGCATGTCATTGCCCCCGATGCGCGATTCCTCGTTAGCAGTCGTCTCAGCACCTATTGTCGGTGTGTACACCTGTAGACTGATGACTACCGTCTCCTTGGACTCCTGCCGAACCATTCCCTTAGCAGCCTCAGCCTTGCTCGATGGTGTTTTCTCCTGCCTGTCTATGGCCATGAATGCTTGCTTGAACTCCTATCGACCCGGCTCCTCGTTGTCCTCTGCGGCGCCCTGCTGCCTGCAACTCTCGTGATCGCTTGCAGTGGAAGGTGCTTCGTCTGACTCTGTCGGAGGGGCTTCATGTTTGGTGGAAAGAACCTGGAGGAGGATTGACAGCCGCCCATCCATCTGTTGTACTCGAAATTGAAGGTCCTCCACTCCTTGACGGAGTTCGAATACCAAGTCATGCAAGATGGTGAGGTTTTCTCGCGACAGCAAGTTCGCTTCTAGGTTGGAGGAAGGCGGCTTCTTGTTGCGGCCTGGTCGACCATGGGCAGGCATCCCAGTGGGTGAATTCACCGGGGCCAAACCTGGTGCAGGAGGATGAGAGGAGTACCTGGAGGTAGAGGGGGCGAGAAGGTGGTTCCAGGAAAGGTTCGGGCTGGTGTCGATGATGGCCAGGCAATCGAAGGTTGGAATGGGTGCAATGGGGGGAGTGTGGGTGGTTGACACAGGTGGTCGGAATGATGAAGAAGATGTTGGAGACGAACCAGGGGGTGAAGTTGAAGCACGAGGTTGTCGAGGATGCCAGGGAGAACCCCTGTGTGGTCGAAGTCGCTGGCGCGGCATGATAAGGCCTGGTGGGTGGGGGAGGTATGCTGGACCAAGGTTGAGGGAAAGGAACGACCAGAGTGGTAAAAGCACCATGAGAAAACCAGCAGGACCAGACCTGAGCTGTAGGGAGAAAACACAAACAACCCACGTCATTGCACTCTGTGAAAAGGCAGTCGAGGGAGCTCGATTAAATGCCCCTCCCATCGACGTAATTCCTATTTAATGCATGGGGGTGTCGACAGCAGTGGGCACGAGCCGGGAACATGGCTTTGTGCATTGCTGGCTTCCCTGCATCTCCTCTGTGTGCTAGTTGGCTGGCCCCATCACCCCATCGGGTGTTTGTCCACTTCCACCGCTTTGCGTATGCATTGGTGGAGGATAGGGTGCTCCGGAGTGAGGGAAGTGTTACAAAGGATTTCTGGTCCATCCCAATTCACCCCTGTATTAGCCAAGTCGTCTGCCATCTGATTCGATCTCCTTATGACATGAGCAGGTATGACTACCTGATTGGAGTGCAGTAACTCTGCTATGGTCTTTAGCCCATGCGAGAGTCTCCATCTTGGAGAGATTTTGTCTGGATCAGCTCCGTTTAAAAGTCTACCAAGGAGATTGATGATGACTTGGGAATCGCCTTCTATAATGAGCTGAGTGAAGTTGTGATCCTTGGCAAGTTGCAGCCCCTGAGTGAGTGCCTAGAGTTCCGCCACATTGTTCGTGGTATAACTAAGAGAGCCTGCATTAATAAGAATGATGTTCCCGTGATGATTGTGAAAGACTTCTCCATACCCCGCATCCCCTGGATTGTCTTTGGAGGCCCCGTCAAAATTGAGTTTGATGAAGTCAACCAGCAGAGGTGACCAAGAGGAGGGACTGAAGGTGGGGGAAGGGGCAGGGAGGGAGGAGGGGGGGTGAGGGGAGGGGATAGGCAGCCAAAGTTTTAGGATCAGGATTTCTAAAGGATTGTTGGTCATGTTTGCTTCTGTCCAGGGGTGGAGCTTGAGAGTTTCCAGAATGTTGAGGTGGCAGCGATTCTAGCAGTGTTTCCAAGGGAGGAAGGCGTTCCTGAAGAGTCTTCTGTTTATTTCCTTCCAAACCTGCCAGAGGATGAAGCCAGGAATCAGCTGCCAGATACGATTCAGTAGGGGAGAGTGAAACACTTGGTCCCTCCAATTGGTGATGGTGTCAATGATGTTGTCTCGAACATAGTCCGAGGTGCGCATGACAAGTGCATTTTGGTCCCCGATTTGTGCCGTGTACGGGCAAGAAGTAAGGAGGTGATTCATGGTTTCAGCTGTCTCCCCACAGAGTATGCACATTAAGGGTCCCACAAAGCCTCTTTTAGAGATATTGTCACAGGTGAGAATGCTGGAATGGACCACAAGCCAGGGAAAGAGAGTGATTTTGGGCCAATGTCTGAGGTTCCAGATTTTTCACCAAACAGGCCGTGTAGGTTCCAGGTTCGGTTGGATCTTGATGTGGTAAGATTCTCTTGTGCTATAGGTGCCTCTCAGCCTGTATCCCCATCTGAGGATATCCTCTCCCGTGAACTTGGGGATTTTTCGTTTGAGCATTTCGGTCGGATAGGGGCCCAAATCCACGTGGTTGTCTAGGTTCATGCTTTGCCTGTCAATATGCCAATGCCACCAAGTGTTGTCTTGTGGGTCATCCCTCCAGTAATCTACCACTGTTGTCAGGACCGCCTGCGTGGCTGGAGTGCTGATCTGCTCTGCCCAATCCTCCTGGTCCAGAGTGGGCCATTGCTGCCAGGAATCTTTCCAAAATAAGGTTGTTTTCCCATTCCTAATTTCCCAGAAGGCGTGTTGGGTGATGAGGTGTCTATTTTTCTTAGTTGCTGCCCAGATTAAAGACCCAAGTGTGTCCCCATTCCAGCGTATGAGGTTTTTTTCTGCTACCTCGGGTGCATATTTCTTCCTCCATAAGAGTGCCCAGAGGTCCTTAGGTTTCTTGAGCCATCTCCACCAGATTTTGGCGCTGAGGACTTTATTCATGAAGCTAGGATCTCGTAGGCCAAGTCCTCCTTGCTCTTTGGGCTGGCAGAGTTTGCCCCAGCTGACAAGCGTTATTTTCTTCCATGTGTTGAGACCTTGCCAAAGGAAGTTCCTCTCCAAGCTTTTGATAGTTGACAAAAAAAAGTTAGGAGCCGCCGGCACCGAGAAGAGATAGGTGGGAAGGGCCTAGAGAACAGCGCGGAGGAGAGTAAGCCTGCTTGGAAAGTTAAGAACTCTAAGGGTCCAAGAAGAGAGCTTCTTGGTAAAAGAAGAGAGAAAATGCTCCCAAGAGGAGTTCCGAAGGGCGTTATCGATCAAAGGGATGCCCAGGTATTTGGAAGGAAGGGAGCTTCTTTGGAAACCTAAGAGATCAGAGATATGGCGCTGGACAGAAGGGGGCGTATTAAAGAAGAAGATAAGGGATTTGTCTTTGTTACAATCTAGACCTGAGGCTTCTGAGAATGACTGGAGGATATGGAGAATGGAGTTTGCTTCCCTGACCGTTGGGGTGCCCATCAGGAGTGTGTCATCCATGAATTGACTGTGTGAAATAGGAGGTGAGATGCCATGCAGCGGCAGGCCTGCCAGAGTGTCATTTGTGACTGCCGCTTGAATGCTTCAACTGAGACCTTCTGCAATGATAATGAAAAGGAAGGGGGAGAGGGGGTCTCCCTATCTAATTCCTCATGAAGGGGTGAAGGGACGAGAGGGGACGCCATTAACAAGGATAGAGAAGAAAGCAGTAGAGGTGAGGTTCAAGATCCAAGTCACCCAAAGTTTGTAAAAGCCAAAAGCGAGGAGCAATTCCCTCATGTAGTCCCATCTTATCTTATCAAAGGCCTTAGAGAAATCTAATTTAAGAAGCATACCTGGTAGTTTAGTTTTATTCAGAGAGTGAATTGCCTCATGAGCCAGAATAACGCTGTCCAAGATTTGTCTACCCTCTATGTAACCAGATTGTTCCGGGGAGATGATGGTAGGCAGAATGGGTTTGAGTCTGTGGGCTATCACCTTTGTAAGAAGTTTATAAATGGCGTTGCAAAGGGTAATGGGTCTGAACTACTTGGGGTGGTGCGCCTACCCCTCTTTGGGTATGAGAGTGAGGAAGGTAATGTTAAGAGCTTGAAGGACCTATCCAGTGGCGCGAGAGTCCTCAATAATCTCCCAGACCTCTACTCTGATCATCGGCCAACAGTGGTGGAAAAAATCGTTGGTAAATCCATCCGGGACAGGTGCCTTGCCCTTGGGAGTGTCTTGCAGCACCTGATCCACCTCCTCGATTGTGATGGGCCGTAGTAGAGCCAAGTTTTTCTCTCTGGTGACGAGGGCAGGCACATGTTGCGTTATTTTGGCTATGGCTTTCGATCTGTTCGGAGAGGGCTCCGTGAGGAGGTTCTTATAATAGTCAGTCAGTGTTGTTGCCATATCTTCATGGGAGAGAATGTGATCACCGGTATCGGAGGTTAAGTGCGTGATTCTATTGGAGTGGAAGTGTTGCATGATAGATCTATGGAAGAAATTAGTGTTTCGATCCCCCTCCTTGAGCCACTGGATGCGTGATTTCTGCTTCCATAGAATCTCTTCCTGTGCTTTTTTGGCGTCCAATTGTTGCATAGTTGTTGCTTCTTGAACTTTCAACTCGTCCGTTAAGCCTTGCAGGAGGATCTGGGTTTGTATCGTCTCCATTTGCTCTGAAAATTGCCTTTGGGAATCGAAGATGTTTCCAAAGGTGTGCTTATTCCAGGTCTTAATGAGTTGTTTAAGGTTTTTTAACTTTTGCTTAAATCTGAACATCTTGGAGCCTTGTGTGACCTCTGCCTGTCTCCACCAGCCTTGGATCTTGTCTTGGAAGTCTGGATGGTTGAGCCAAAATTGCTCGAACCGAAATGGTTTTTTCCCTCGTGACGTCGGCACTTCTATCCACAACTGGATGGGCCAGTGGTCCGAGCCATGAATATTTAAGATACTTGCCTCCATGGCTATTCCCTCCAACATAAGGGAATCAGAGATTAAAAAGCGATCAAGTTTGCAAGAAATCTGGTGTGATAATGTTCTTCTATTTGTCCAGGTGAAGGTGCCATTGATAGTTTCCAGGTCAATCAAGTTAAGCTTGTCTATGAGGCTGTTGAAGTCGTTAATGTCTTGATCCAGGCGTCATGAGCCCCCTTTTTTCTCTTCCAGGTTTCGAATGAGGTTGTAATCTCCCCCTATAGTCCAGTGATTGTGTCTAATCAGGTTGGAGAGGTATTCCAGGCTTCTGAGGAAGGCATGTTTGTCCCTTGGATTGGATGGGTCATAAACATTGGTTAGGTGGCCCGGTTTATTGGATCCTATAAGCCTGTAGTCCGCTGTAATAGACCATCTAGTGGTAATAAAGTTCTCTAGCAACACTGTGGTTGGGTTCCAAATAACAGCCAGTCCTCCAGTTGTGCCTGTAGCGGCTGTTTACATTGCTTCCCCTTACTTCCAACAGTAGGGGAGAAGAGTATCAATGTCTTCAGTTTAGCATTTTGTTTCCTGAAGTAATAATATATCCAGTTTCTTTGCAAAGATCAGATCCCGTAGCATTGTTTGCTTGCTATGTCCATTGAGGCCCCTAATATTCCAAGAGATAATTTTCATGATGATGGGGGGTAGGGAGGGGAGGAAAATTGTCTGAGATTAGGTGGATTTTCCCTGAGTTGACCATAAAATGTCCTATTTCCTGTATGAGTTTATTTGTAGACTTCCTGCCTCTTTTCTTGTCATCTTTCTGGTTTTTACTCTGGTTCTTCAGTTGACTGCCCTGTATCCCTAAGCCCTTACTGGATTGCACTGAGGAACCGGCGGAGGAGTTGAGAAAGACCTTATGTACTTTTCGTAATTGGTCCTAGGGTATAGTATACAGTTTTTGTTGTCTATAGGCATGTTCAAGGTGTTCCAGGTCCACCCCAGCCAGGTCTTGCTCTTCGATTTCCATGTCGGCGTCCCCATCCTCGATTTCCAAGAGATCCTGCGGATCCCCTGTTGTGGTTTGTGGGGGCTGATCAACTTCCTTTCCTTGTGATGGTCGATATTCCTCTTGTCCCTCAGAAGGGGAGGGGTTATCCATAGGGGGATCCCTGGGAGTTATTTTGGTTGAAGGGTTCTTGGGTTGATCCTGTAAAATGGAAAATTTGTTACTAGTAGAAGGATCTTTACTTACTTGATTTGGCTGCCTCCACCCGCCTTGTCTCCATTTCTCGTCTGGTTTAACGAAGTCGTCCTTGTCTTTTCCATCTTCTAGGTTTCCTTCTTTGTGAGCCGCATTGAGGGGGCATTCTCTGAATAGGTGCCCATGTTCATGGCATTTCCGGAACCGAAAGGGAATGTGTTCATAGTCAATGGTTTGGATCCAGTCTTCGTCTTGGTACTCAAGGATGATGGTTCCCAGTAGTGGTTTTTCTATATTCAAGTATACACAGATGCGTGCATACGAGGTGTATCGCCTCTGTTTGGTAGCGTCTGAAGACTTAACATATATTCCAATAGTGTTGCCTATACCGGCCAAGACCTCCTCCAGCCAAAAATCTTGGGGGAGAGAGTACAGGTGGATCCACACTAGAGCATGGGAGAAATCTTCTTTTTCAAGGCTGAACTTCTCGGTCCAGAATCTTAAGAAAAGTCTGGCTGAGTTGAAAAAATACGGTCCCCCATCAAAGATGCGAGTGCGGTCCTCAAGATTGTGCAGTATGATTGTAAAAAAGCCCTCTGAGCCCAGTTGTAGTTCATAGTTCCCTTTCGGTTTCCACCAGTACTGTATCCATTTGATTATATCCCTTTCTGACGGCCATAACCCTAGGAATTTCCCTATAAGGGCATGGTCTCTCATATACTGTTTTTGCTCCTCTATCATCGGAGAGTTGACTGTGTACTTTGGGGCCTGCGGTGCTTGAGGAATGAATTTACCAGGGAGCCAAGGTGTCGGTGTTGTAGCAGGGGTCACTGGGTTTTCCGGGTCGATTTCCATCTCACGGTCTTTGAAGGTGCCTTACGTGATGAGTGTGGCTCGCAGGTCCGACGGCGGCTCAAAGGGCGGCTGCTTAAACCCCTCGTCGATGCTTCCATTCGTAGTAGCTTAACTGTAGGAGGCGCCAATTCACCCCCCTTCCTTCTGAATCATGGCCCCAACGGGGCTGGGAGTGTGGTCATTCAGCTTAGAATCCGTAACCCTAATCTGGATAGCAGGTATAATCAATGATGCTATTTTGTGACAATGCTATTTTGCAATTTTTTTGGTTTTGTTCCTCGTTTTCATAAACTCATATCACTTTTGGCAACGTGTCTTTTCTATTTTTATTAAGAATCTATTTTCCCTAATTAATTGTACAAGGTTAAAATCTACAGAAATCAAGAAATAGTTTCAAGATTTCACAAAGCACCTAATCAAGAAAGAGTTTCAAGATTGGATAAAGACTCTGATTTCTCAATATATAGAGATACCAAAGTATTTAAGGCAATGAAGTTTTACTGGCTAGCTAAAACTCTCATTACCTTATCAATGAAGGATAGGTTGGACAAAGAAAACAAATCTCTCGACATGATTAGGTGATTGGAATATAAATTCATTGTCTTATATTGCATGTATTTTGGGATTAACTTTAAGGTGACAAAATGGGATGGAGCTTGGGCTCCCCAAGAACCAATTCCAACTCGTTCAATGTTGAAGAAGACTTAGGAGATGAAGTTAAGGACAAGGCCAAGGAACATAAAATCTCCTGCTAGCCAAGCCACCTAAGAATTAACTATGCTATTAGTGAGTGTTAGGTTTCTCTAGTTTGTTTCTTTGTGATTTTTTTTATCCCTATAAGGCTTTATAGATGGTCCTAAAATATATAAGAAAATTAGTAATATTACTAGGCATATATTTTGGCTATATGAATGATGTTTAGTTCTAACTTCCTTTTTGACATACCTTAAAGAGAAAACCGAAGGTAACATTTTTTATATAAAATAGAGGTAGACTAATTTACATTACAAAAAAAATATAAAGAGAGACTAGTAATCTAATTTACATAATAATAATAAATAAGTTTTTTTTTTTATATAATGATGATTTTTTCTTATTTTTGAAACTTTAATAAAATTTATAAGAGAAAATATTTTAATTAAAAAATAAATGAAATGAAATAAATTTAACAAGTAAAACAATGTTAAACCTATGTTAATAAAGTAAATTTACGATTAAAAACTAAAAAAACAAGGGGAGTTGCAACGCAACAAGTCCCTACCGAGAAGGTAGAGGAATTTGTCTTAGGAAAGAAATTGGATTGCAAGGAGGAACTTGTCAATCTAAGGAGGAGGTTTCTTTGTCTTAGGAAAGAAATTGGATTGCAAGGAGGAACTTGTAAATTCAGTTAGAGTCAAAATGATAAAATGAAATTTTATGTAGTGTGTAAATTGCTGAAATTCTACCTGCAAGAAGATAGTTGGTATTTTAGAAAGAGTAGGAATCTCTTAGTTTAGCTTCTTATAATATCTAGCTATAAGAAGAAGAATAAATGTAGCTCATATGTATCAAAAAAACATGAACAAGACTTGTACTTTGAATCAGTGTGATTATTGATGTCTTGAACTGAAAATGTTGGTGCTGGCTGAAATGTTTTGCCGCATCTTTCCTTGCACATATGACTTGGAACAAAGGCTTCCATGTTAACCCAAAGTAAAATAAAATAAAATACAGAACCAAATTCAGTCTTTGTTTAACTATTAGTTCTGATCGTCCATGCAAGTATCATGAAGCAGTATCAAAAAGTATTATTCTGTGTCATCTTGATAGGATGAGTAGAAGGGCCACGTAGTATTTCTGATTATTCCTCGTAACAATATATTGAAATTGTTTCGTTGCAATAATATAATAAAATTTGTTTGCAGTGCATACAAATAAACACAATCGTTAACCGATACTAATATGAGTTGGAAAATTTTGTAAGACACGACCACAGTAAATCATTAGGTGGAACCATTACATACTGTTACAACAAACGAAAACGACCAGATAAATATGTATGTATTGACTCTTACCGTATTATCACTACAATTTATGTATTTCTACCTCAGGGAGATTGTGGGCTAGAAGGACTATATCTAGGCATCCTTGCAATCCTCATGCTCTCCCTACTTTATGTTATAGTGAAGGTGGCCATCTGCCAGAAAAGGGACGAAAAAATGGTCTCACGCAAAACCGATCTAAACATGATATTCATAAAAGACATGGGGGGGAATCTTTAAGCAATACATAAAATAAATTAGTAGCATGGATGTCGTTGATCTTGCTGGATTCAAATATCTAATTCAAATTGTTTCTCGCCTGGAAATTTACATCGTAAAGAAGTAGCAGAAGAAGAGAAGAAGCATAGAAAGAGTAGCCATGTCAGGGCCAAACAAGGAGGATCAAGAAACACAAGGAGGGTGTTACAGAAGGACCCCCTCAAACTAAGGAGTCTCACATCGATTTGTGCATAGGCAAGAGGGAAATCAAAAGAGGCGCAAGCAATTATAGCTCAATATTTCTCTCTATATATATTCATAATATATATTGAACATCGTAACCTTATTATTTTCATTTGTGTTGGGTTGATTATTTTTTTTCTAGGTCATGCAAAGCAAATTCGGTCGTTTTACAGATCATAAGAGGTTTCTTTGCATTTACAATTTTAGAGAGGAAATTGTAAGGTCGTAATGCAAGAAGCAAAGCAATTTTAGAGTCAAAATGAAATTTTATGTAGTGTGTAAATTGCATAAATCCTACCTACTTGTATTCGGACGCGGTTTTCTTTCTAACAGGAGTGGTTATTTTTCTAGGGCCGAAACCCTTATAAGATGGTAATAAAAGCGACTTATAAATTGGTAAAGTATCGAAGCCATTGATCGATGAACAATCCTATGCAGTCATCAATTGTGGAGATAGATGCAATCTGTCTCTTTGCATTTAAATTAAAGGAACTGCAAATCTAAAGAGTAACATGTCTTCTCTTTACATTTAAAATAAAGGAATTGTAAATCTAAACTGTAAATATAATCAATCCTATGCAATGATCAATTGTGGAGATTTGTTGTATAAGCATCGATCATATTTTCTTCCAGAAACACCAACACTATTATAATAACAAGTATAGATGCAATATGTCTCTTTGCATTTAAATTAAGGGAACTCTAAATCTAAAGAGTAATATGTATTCTCTTTACATTTAAAATAAAGGAACTGCAAATATAAACATGAGGTAAATCATATTTCCTCTGGACAGTTGTCCCTTAATATGCATATGGATACTGGCGCACTTCTATGATTCATTCTTTGTGTAAGATGGCCTTGTCATGATCCATTGTGAAAGTGCCTTGAACATGGAAATCATGTAAACTGTAAATAATATCATATGTGTTTTCTAAGTATTTTTCATAGGTGATATCTTGTAAGAATGGGCATAATGTCATTAGTAGTGCATCTTTTACAATGCATTCTTTCTGGATGTTTTCCATTGTTTGAATAATGCATTGTAGCTGAGGGGAGTGTCTGTATGTGGTAAGTTGTTCACATTTCAAACATTGGAGTTTGTCACTGTCAATGGCTCCAAATGTCTCTGTGGGAAGATTGCAGATGTTGCAAATTGGCACAAATGGGTTTGCATGTATATTTTTTATAGTTAACATGCATGCCTTCAACCTAGTTCACATTGGAAAACAATTTTGTTAGAGTATGTGTTGTAATAATAAATTAATTAAATTATGAAGAAAAAACTATATTTGGTCAAATTACCTTTGTTGTTAAGGTGATCAATTTGTTTAAGGACCATCGAGTGCTCATTTTTCCTTCAGAGTGGTTATGAAGGTAGATTTGCATGTCCTCAGTGTCTTTGTTTGTTCTTCTCTCCCCTTGAAAACATTTCTAAATAGAAGCATTGGCTTTCTTTTTTCGATAATTGTTGTTGTACTGTAGTAAAGGAAGACATAAATGTGGAAAAAAGGTAAAGATGCAATTAAATATTGTGTTAGGATATTAGCCGCAAGTAATAAAAGGTGAGTGTGCAAGTGGGAAAAAACAACAATAAGTGGGTTTGTACTTCTATAGTTTTATCTTCTTCTAAGTTCCCCATCCTTAATCTCTAATACATATTGGGAGCCTAGTTGTTTTGCATACATGACCAAGGAAGCAATGGTGCCAATTGAAAATGTAGATTTGTTGGTTGTCCACTGCCTTATTGTTGTATTTGGAAGAAATTTGTATTCTTGACAAATGGGCGAGATTGTCTCTAAAATGCTTCGATCATGGAGGAACAATATGCAATTACAATCTCCATGATCGTACATTGTTTTGGGAGAAATTTTAAAACCTTCAATACACACACCTTGCCCAGGAATGATTTTAGATTCGTGTACAGGGATCAAGGTGTGAGGGGCATTCACTGTGATTGGCATATCTCCTTTTTCATCAACTAGATCAAGACACAATAGATATGTGTTGTGTACTCTATCAATAGTTGTTTTATATATGACAATGAAATCACCATGAAATATGTTGCCTACTTTCAAGCCTTTAAGATCTTGTATTGTTACGATGTTGCATTTTGAATGCTTCTGTCTATTAGGGAACACATGTGAATTAGCTTGATGATTTGCTAAGAAAGTTGAAGAGTATTTCTATAATGAGTGGTTACCTTTTTGTTTGTTGTGACATGGTGTCTTGTGTTTTTTCATCTTCTCGACTTCTTTTCATGATGTACCTACAAGATAAAAACATATTTGAATTTAGTATTTAGTATTGAAATTGGAAAACATATTATGATGCTAATCTAAAACAAGAGAGCGGAATGGAGCATGAAAACATATTATGATGCTAATCTAAAACAACAAAGGGGAATGGMGCATATACATACTTKCTCCATCATTTKAACTAGAAGAGATATCTAACATAGCATAAATTATGTCATGATCAGACYAATATGMATTTGAGAGATTGAYTTCACATTGTGAAATTSGYAAGTTTGTCYAGATGTGATCTATTATAGTTCTTGATTGTGRATGAATTTTTGTTGTTATTTCATGGAAATTTTGAGTTTCCATGTATTGTGAAAKAKTTTTKCTTYRAATAGTATTTAATCGAATATCAATGTTGAAGTSCCCAATAATAAAAARGACACAATMTGTATGTGTAGATTRTGATTTTKCATTGTTAATCATTTCAATTATTGTAGATACTTGTTCAAATGGTGTTGCATATATGTTCATTAAGCAATAGGTTGATGGAAGTACATGTCAGTGAGTGTAAGTTCAATTTTACTCTTCGTAAAGTTCTTAGTTTCTTTGATTGGGATTTTTTTTTCTATGAAAGTAAGAATGTCATGTGTTGAATGTGCTATGGCAAAGTTGAACGAAAATAATTGTTTATTTTTGGGTGGAGAGTGTAAGTGTGTTTCTTGAAAACATAGTACCATATTTTCTATCAAGTTTGTATCATGCATGACATCATCAATATGTGCATATAGGCTGCGTGTATTTAGTGTTTCAATTGATAATATGTTTGTATGGTTGTTGTTTTTTTTGCAAATTCTAGTTTCCATGGCACAATTGTTTCTAGTCGTGTCATCTCATTTGATACTTTGGTATTTACATGAAATTTTTTGGGTGTGAGTTTTTGAATCAAGTATATTGAGCTAATATTTTTAATGCATGATAATGCAATATAAACTAATCCATCTTGCGTCACACCATTTGGGTCAAATGCAAGTCCATCTAGTGTTAGTCCTTGTGTTCGGTGTATTGTTCTTGCACAAGCTAATTGTATTGGAAAGTGTTTTCTTATTGTGATTTGTTGTTAGCTATTGCCAAGGGTTTTGCAATTCGAAAAATGGGTATCCAATCTGGTAAGATGTTTGTTTCATATATCTCCAGGAATTTGGTTCTTTGATATTTTCCAATGCTTGCGCTTGAGAATTATAGCCATACAATGTCTAAGCCATTATTGGTATTTTTATATCTTTTGAAAATAACTTCGTCACCATTGACTAGTCCATCGTCAGTGTTATAGTTTCCTGCATATAGTTCAACTAACATATTTCGTTTGACTATTATTGTTGATGGTAACGATCTTGTCTTTTGAAAGGCAAAACATTTTGCAGTACTTCCATGTTCATCAATAGCACTAAGTGTTATTTTCCCACCATCCACTAGAGAAAGCATTTTTGCATTATTCTTATGGACTTCTTTGTTTCGATAGAATATGTATGGGAAAAGTGGATCTAAAGGTGGTGGTCTATGGAAATGGTCATTTATGTAAGCAATATCTTTCTTAGATTGTTGGTTTAATCTCATCTTGTTTAGTACATTGACAAAGCATGTGTTTGTTTGATGAATTGTTGTATGCAATTGATAACATTTGATTTTTTCATTCCAAAAGTCATATGGAATTGTATTCTTTTTAACTTTTGGGTTCTCAAATATAAGTGAGTCTCTTACAAGTAGTGCTTGGTATAAGTCTCCTGAGAATATCATGTCAACATTGCCAAAATACAAGGTTGGTGTGTGCAAGATTTGATGTAGTCGCTTATCGATTTGATAACGAGTAGCTGAACCAACAAGTGATGCTTCGTCAATAAGAATGGCATGAAGTTGTTGGAAGTGATTTGACAACGTGTCTATATTCTCATTGTTTAGTGAAAGAAAATATGTCTTGTTAAAGGGAATATAAAATGCAGAGTGTAATGTAACACCACCAACATTGAATGTTGTCTTTCCTGTGTATGCAATAATTAATCCTTTTAGTTACAATGGGTCATATGGCATTGTATCATTATGAAAACGTACTAAGAACTGAAATATTGATTTAGTTGTAAATGTTTTCCCTATTCCTGCACCTCCTGTCAAGAATAGGTGGATTGGTTCCTTTGGCCTATACATTTTCCTTGTCAATATATCAGTTATTAGTGCTCCTTGTTATTTGTTTAATCGTCGTCTTATGTTGTAATATTCTATGTTTTCTAGTATATGCAGTTGTTTAATGACTTCGTATGGTCTGATGCATTTTGCATTCATATTCTTTGAGCATTGAAAATATTGTAAATCAGTTTCAAAATCATATTTTTCATATTCCTCATCTATGCATTCAATATTTTTTGTACTTTCTTCTTTGTTATTTTCTAGGCTATTAATGTTGAATAACAGATCATTGTGTGTTTCTATTGCATTCATTGGATCATCAATGTCACCCCATGCAGGTGTGATATCAAATGTGAACTTTCTCTGATTTTTCTTAATAGTTTGTTCTAGTGCAACATACACAGTTTCCCAAGTTGGGTAGTGCTTCTTGATTGTATCTTCATTCACTTGATATGGATAATATAACATCAGTTGTTCTCTACAATAATTTTCAATGTCAGTGTGTTTTGTACTTCACATATCGAATGACATATGGCTTATCATATTTTTTGTGTTTTGTACCCTTCTTCGTGTAACTAGATGCAAATTATGCTAGGCATATAGTATCAATAGTTGTAGGGCGCAAAATATAGTACTCAATGATTGATGGGCACATTATATCTTCAGATTCATCTGGTTCACGTTCTAGATCCTTCTTTTTTTTAAGAAAAAATGCATGTTTCTCCATAGGAGAAGTGTTAATGAAAATACACCTTTGTGAACTAGATTTTAGTGGAAGTGATAGCACAATATGCACAGCTTGTTGTCAAGACATTTGTTGCATGTTCAATAGAGCCTTCCCAAGGATACTAATGGTATTCATGATATCGCATTTTGTTTTGATATGATTTTTGTAAATGTGTTGAACCTACACAGAATAGATCTAGCTAAATAATAATACACACATTTGCAAAGAGAATTGGAAAAGGAAGAAGAAGGAGAGAAAGAATGGAAGAATTCTCATTAATTGTTGTGAATAATGAATAATTTACACATGATATACTCTGTATAACTCAATGAGTTCGAATTGAGGTGAACCAAGTCACCATAGTGGTGGTCTAGAGTGATCTAGACACACACCAGTAGTTATGGGAGTGAACTACCACCTATTCTAGTCTCTCAGGCAGTTACGGGAGTGAACTGCCACCTAGTTGAGTTAACTAATCAACTAGTCTTCAGTTAACTAACTGAACACAGAGTAGTGAGGAGTTAACTCAGGGAATCAAGTCTAATGCGCCACTCTGGTGATGATACCAAGGCAAGGTTGAATTAGCATGGTGATGATCCCAATGCAACATCTAAACTCAACTCAACTAGTCAAACTGAAGTGTCAACTGAAAGAGAATATTCTCCAGGTGGAATATTCTCTCCTAAAATATAGGAGACTGGATAATGACTAATTATAACTAATAAACAAATAAAAATTTTAGGAAAAATAAATCCTAGGTGTGTGTGAAGTAACTCCAACACCCCCCCTGAACATCACTATGGTGAAAATAAAGATTGGATCCCGGCAACGATGCCATGTTAGGTACCCAAGTACAAAAGATACACTGAAAAATAAAGTGAGGAAAGAGGGAAAAACTCATGGGAAACCCCCCCCCCCTCAAGGTACAATGTATGTAAAAATAAGAACTACAGTTGTTAGGCAACTATGTCTTTCACTCCAAGACGACCTTGTAGAGAATAGAATTCTTGCTCATTGAAGGTCTTGGTGAAGATGGATGTTGTCTATTCTGTTGAAGGACAGAACTGTAAGTCGATGATCCCCTCGTGTACTAAGTCTCGTATGTAGTGCACGTAGATCTCGATGTGCTTCATCTGTTGCCTCTGAACTAGATCTCTGCAGAACTTCAGAGTTCTCTGGTTGTCACACCAGATGACGATCGACTGATGAAACTAAATTCCCAACTCAGTGAGAAAATGTCGTAGCCACATAGCATGAATGGTTATGTTAACTACCCCTCTGTACTCTTCCTCGACTGAAGATAGAGAAATGGTAGTTTGCTTCTTGCTCGACCAACAGATAGGCCCAGAACCAAGACTGAGTGAGTAACCAGATGTGGACTTACAATCAATGCTATCACCAGCCCATTTGGAATCAGTAAAACCAATGAAATCTAATTTAGAATCTGCTGCATAATGAATCCCAAAGGTGATGGTGCCCTATATGTATCGAAGGATACGCTTTGCAGCTTTCCAATGTAGCTAATGTGGCTCCTGCATGAACCTAGAAACTGCACCAACTGCATATGAGAGGTCTGGTCTGGAGTTTGTGAGATACAACACGCTCCCCACTAGTTGTCTATATAATGTGCTATCAACCAGTGGAGTATCCCCACCATCCTCAAGTTTTAGTCCTGATAGGAAAGGAGTCGGAGAAGACTTGCAGTCTATCATGTGAAATCTCTCAAGGAGATCTTGTGCATACTTGGCTTGAGACAGTTTGATGCCTGATGCACCTTGATTGATCTCAAGTCCAAGGAAGAAGTGTAGCGGACCCATGTCCATCATCAAAAACTTGTCATGAAGAATCCTCTTGACTGCATCAATCGTTGAAGTCGAGCAACCGATGATTGGAAAATCATCAACATACAGAACTAAAAGTAGAAGTGAATCAGCCATCCTGAGCATGTAAACATTTGGGTCTGATTTAAAACATACAAAGTTTTGTGACAATAGGTAGGATTCCATCTTGGCATACCATTCCCTCGGAGCCTGTTTGAGGCCATAAAGTGACTTCTTCAGTCGACAGACCAAAGGGGAATCCTACATAAATCCATGGGGTTGATCCATGTAGATCTCCTCAGAGAGATCACCATGAAGAAATGCATTCTTCACGTCCATCTGATGGAATTTCCATCCCTTGGCTTCCACAATGGAAAGTGTCAATCGTATGGAATCCATCTTCACTACTGGAGTGAAGGTCTCATCATAGTCAATACCATGAACTTGTTGAAATCCTTTGGCAACAAACCTAGATTTGTATATGTTGATCCTTCCATACGTTGCACTCTTGGTCCTGTAGACCCATCTGCATCTGACAAGTTTCCTCCCAGAAGGAAGGGGAACTAAATCCCAAGTCTGGTTCTCGAGGAGGGATTTGTACTCCTCCTGCATGGTGGATTCCCAAAAAGGATTTCCAGCAGCCTCGCCATAAGACTGTGGATCTGAAGACTGAACCAAGAAAAGATGCCTAGAAGGCAATGGTTCAGTGGTAGTGAGTGCAATAGGAGGCTCCCTGAAATCATATCGAGTCCTCCGAGTATCAACTGGATCACCTACAAGATCCCCTACATCCTGAAGAGTAGTTTGTGCCCACTTGGGCATTTTCTCTGGCTCTGCAAGTGCATCTGGATGCTCTAACTCTGCATATGACTCTGCATCTGAATGTACAGACTCTGAATCTGAATCTAAATCCTTTGATTCCTTTGAATCAAAACTCTCATCTAAAGAAGAGTTGGCATGTGCATGCTCATCATCTAGGATAGGTGGAAGAGTAAAGGTGTCTGCATGCAGTTGTTGAGGTACATTTGAGACACTTTCCTCGAATTGGACACTACGCTCAATGATGAGCCGGTCCAAGGAAAGATCAATAAGTCGATATCCCTTCACACCGTCAAGGTATCCAACAAAAATTCACTCAGTTCTCTGTGGATCAAGTGCCTTCCTCTTTTCAGAGGGAATCCGGGCCCATGCACATTAACAAAAAATGAAAAAGTGGGTCACTTCCGGTTTGAGGCCGCTCCAAGCCTCGTAGTGGGTATTTTCCTTGACAGATCTATAAGGATATCTATTTTGGATGTATGTTTCACATTTAAGTGCTTCATCCCATAGTCTCTGTGGTAGTGACTTTGCATGCAACATGCAAGATGCCATCTCCTTTAGAGATCGGTTTTTCCTCTTAGCAACTATGTTTTGTTGCGGAGTGTAGTGAACTGTATGTTGCAACTAAATCCCTGCCTCATGGAAAAGATTGTGGATCTCATGATTCACATACTCTCCCCCATTATCAGTTCGTAGGACTTTGATCTTCTTTCCGAACTGTGTCTCAACCAAAACTTTGAAATTTTTGAGGTGTTGAAAGACCTCAGATTTTTTCCTGGGGAAGTAGATCCATGTAAAACATGAGAAATCATCAACAAAAATGAGAACAAACCTTGCTTTGTTGATCAATGGATGTGGAAAAGGACCCATGAGGTCACTGTGGATCAGATCTAAAGGTTTGGAGGCTCGCTGAGACTTTCCCTTGTCAAATTTCTCTTGAGGGTGTTTTCCGAGAACACATCCCTCACATACTCCCTTGGAGAAATGGATGTTTGGTAGACCATCAACTAATTTGTGCTTGCTAAGTTGTTTCATGTATCTGAAATTCAAATGTCCAAACCTCTCGTGCCATATCCTACTACTTTCATCAGCATGAGTAAGCAGTAAAGAAGAATCAGGTTCAATGAATTCAGAAAATGTATACAATCTAGACTGATGATTTACCTCATCGATAGAAACCCTGGATTTGGTTTTCATGTCGTAGATGTCCACGGAATTTGGTGTGAAGATGAATTTCTTTCCGGTGTCGTAATTCGTTATCTGATACATAGAGAGAAGGTTGACAGAAATCTTGGGAACATGCAACACGTTCTCGAAACTTCCGTTGGTGAGTTCAATTCTTCCTTTGCCAGTGACTTCGATAGAAGAGTAGTCCCCCATCAGAATAAGAGGACATTTGCAAGCATCCAAAGAAGAATAGACTGCTTATGAGGTAGCCATGTGATGTGATGCTCCTGATTCTATGATCCAGGCATCGAGAGAGGAGTTGATGGCAATCAAGGCATGGCTAGAATTGTCTTTCTTGGAATTCAGATCTTCTGGCTTCTTCTTCTTTGCACCCTCGGGGATGTGATATCCAAGGTTGTTTTTCTGAAGTATCTAAGACATTAGATCTATTTTTTTTTTCATGCATGCAGATTCTGAATGGAATCCTTTGTGACAGTATGTGCATTTCTCTCCTTTTCTTCCCTTTTCTCCTTTGGATCCGGAGGCATCGATGAAGGGTTTTGTGTACCCTTCCTTATTCGTATGTGCATGAGATTTATGCTTATCTTTATCTTTAGATTTATGATATTTGTTGCTGCCATCATGCATAGTAAGTGCATGCACCCTTGGGCCTTTGATTGCGCCCGTGTTAATGAGCTTGGTTTGCTCTTGTGTCAGGGATTCGATAAAGTCCCCAAGAGAAGGCATCTTCTAGGTGGATCTAAAGGCGATTCTAACAGTATGGAATGTAGATACAAATACTGAGAATTTAGGACCAATATTGGAGAGAATGGTGAGAACCATTTGTTTCTCCTCCTTCGATTTATTAACCCCACAAGCTTTGAGTTGTGACAGTAAATCCTTGAATTTTGTAAAGAAATCTTGGATATTATCGAATCTTTTTGGATCCAATGTGAGCAGCTCCACCTCCAGCATGTGTCCCCTCATCTCATCCTTTTTTCCAAATATCCCTTCCAAGATGGTCCAAGATTGATTGGGAGACTTACAGGAAGATATATGAAAAAGGAGATCGGGAGAAATAAGACTGCAAATTGTTCCGAGTGCCTCATCCATGCAATTTAAGTACTTGGATTTTTCTATGGCTGATGTCGGCTCTGTATCTGTATTCATGGTTAACCTATAAAACCCTCTGGATCAAATATGTATGGCTATTTTTTCCTTCCATGCAAAATAGTTGTAAGGTGTAAGAAGGAATTCTTTTTGGAATTCCATCTTTTCGCTGTCTTCAATCTTTTGTACCTGCAAAAAATTTTGGTGTAGCTTTTTCTTAGAATTCCGTCGGCTCTAATAACATGTAAATGTGTTGAACCCGCACAAAATATATCTAGCTAAACAATAATACACACATTTGCAGAGAGAATTGGAAAAGGAAGAAGAAGGAGAGAAAGAATGGAAGAATTCTCATTAACTGTTGTGAATAATGAATAATTTACACATGATATACTCTATATAACTCAATGAGTTCGACTTGAGGTGAACCAAGTCGCCATAGTGGTGGTCTAGAGTGATCTGGACACACACAAGAAGTTATAGGAGTGAACTTCCACCTATTCTAGTGTCTCAGACAGTTACGGGAGTGAACTGCCACCTAGTTGAGTTAACTAGTCAACTAGTCTTCAGTTAACTGACTGAACACAGAGTAGTGAGAAGATAACTCAGGGAATCAAGGCTAATGCACCACTCTGGTGATGATACCAAGGAAAGGTCGAATTAGCATGGTGATGATCCCAATGCAACATCTAAACTCAACTCAACTAGTCAAACTGAAGTGTCAACTAAAAGACAATATTCTCTAGGTGGAATATTCTCTCCTAAAATATAGGAGACTCAATAATGACTAATTATGACTAATAAACAAATAAAAACCTTAGGAAAAAGAAATCCTAGGTGTGTGTGAAGTAACTCAAACAATTTTCTCTTATGCTTCTAAATGTCAATGTAAGTGTCCTATCTTCTTTTGTCATGTAGGAACTACAATACATTGCAACTGCATAGGAGTTTAGTAAAAATTGAGAGTCAGTGTTTGCAATCCATGTTGTTGGAATGTGTCGTGTGAAGCTATTTGTCCAAGTGTCAGATGGTTTTATTTGGACTAATATCGTGGTTCAACTTAGTGTACATTGAATAGCATGTATATACTCAACTTTTGTTAAGCCAAGGCTATTTATAAACCTATCAAATGAAACGGTTTCATCATACCTAGCATCTTTTATTGTGTCAAATATTAGTTTTGAATTTATTTTTGTTTGATTATTGTCAAAATCGAGGGGTTCAAGTATTTTTGTTGTCTTCATTGGTGGAATTGGAAAATTAAATCTACAATTGGTTTTTTTTGTTTCCTACAACTTTTTGTGTGATGATGATGTTGGAGAATTTTAAGTTCAATTGCAAGAAGTGATGAATTAGTGGACAAGAAATTGTCAACAAAATTTTCAATCATAGCATTTGTGTCTTTACCATATATTGGTGCAGATTTTATCCATAGTAATCCATGCTCATGCTCAGTTCCTCTATTTTGGAATTCTGTGACAAAGAAGTAGTCTTCAATTTATCCATAATAGTTGTGATCATGGGATATTAATTGTTGCAACGCATTCATCCTATGTCTATAATAATGTGCACAAGTCACTGGATCATTTCTAATTAATGAGTGAGGTTCATTTGGCTCTAATTCATTTTCATATGGTCTTGTTTTGTTTTCTCTTATATGCCTTAATGCAGTCATTAGAGGTTCCCAAAGGTTCTCTACACTACTAAAGGAGACAAAGAAGGTAGGTGGGCCTAGTTGTTGAATCATTGCATATAATTTTTTGTGCATTTGTTGCTGGTAGTCTGGGGATGTGTGAATGGTTTTTAAATCCATGTACCCAATTTCAGATTTAAGAATGCAATCCAAATTTGGCTTTGTTTTAATGTCTTTTGCAACTATCTTTCTTCCTTTCAATTGTCCTTTTCTAATCCTAATCCATATACTATTGAAAACTTGGTGTAGTATGATGTGAATTTCCTTATAGAATAGGTTTGTTGTATGGTAAGTGAAGTCGTGATTCTTGTGTAAGACCTCCCATTGAGAGATCTTTTGATATGTGAAGTTCTTCACCATATCACTTGGACGTTTATTTCCATAGAATAATGACGGGGAACTCATTTCTTCTTAATACTTATCTCGGAAAATTCCCAAGGGCATGTATCCTGCGGTGGGCGCGATATTAATTTGCTTATTTGCGAGGTCATAAATAGTGTGTGCATTAGTGAAACCATG
>ML777179.1:58197-69785 GCA_009831015.1 Picea engelmannii
ATTATTTACCTTTTAAAATCTCTTAAACCACTTTGATTACTTTGACCTTTTGGGGCTTCTAGATGACATATGAGGGTCCTCCAACTTCGTAAGGCCATAACTCTCAAACCGTGAAGAGTTATGTAACGTTCTACATACCACCATAAATGGCATGACATGTACTATCCATATAGAATAGTATTATATGAAAATATATCATAAATCATACCATTACCCATCAAACAAACTTGGGTCCATTACCCAAACCTGGGGTCTCCAACTTCTCATGGACATAACTCTCTAACCGTGAGGAATTATGTGACATTCCACATACCACCAGAAATGACATGACAAAAACTATCCATCTAGGATATTTTCCTTGACAAATTCACTTTCCTTCATCTCATTATTCCACAACTAAGCATGGGTTCTCTTACTCCACAAAGCGTCTTCCCGTGAGGGCTTTCACCATAAGAGGACCACTTTGGAGTTCATCCATATTTACTTCTTATCAATCATAACAAAACAATAATGAGTCATATTTACATCAAACACTATTGGGTCCATTACCCAAACCTTTGTGCTATGGGTCTTTCTTCAAGGGTTGACATCAATGACAACCAACCTTAATGAACATATGGCACTTCAAAAGAAAAACTCTAACACAAAGAAGAATGACCACATCAATGCTAGTCTGTTTGGTAGGAACTCTTAAAAAGTTTTGAAACAAGCCTTAAAAACTTAACATGCAAAAGAATGTAAAATAAATGCTAAAGTTACTAGAGTTGAAAATGAAGATAGAAAAAAAAAATGAGGCTTGAAAGCCCAACAATCAAATGAATGTAAAATTACGGTTACAGTCATAAGACTTGAAAATGTTTAAAAACCTAACATGCAAAAGAATATAAAATAAATGCTAAAGTTACCAGAGTTGAAAATGAAGAAAGAAAAAAAAATGAGGCTTGAAAGCCTAACAATCAAATGAATGTAAAAGTACGGTTACACTCATAAGGCTTGAAAATATAAACATAGTATCAACTAAATAAAATGTCTCAAGCTTATTTTAGCATATAGAACACAAAAATAATAGCAAAACATGCAACAAATTTTCACTACTATAAATTTGTTGAATGTCGATATTGACAATGGTTTCATTTCCCAGTTTTTCTTGGTCAAGTGCTCTATAGACGGTTTGTCAGGGATGGAATCATAGATGTCGGGGGAAAATAAAATGCTATCTAGAGGGGTGTAATTACCCGATGAATCTGTAATGAGATCCCCATTTACATATTTGATTACTTCCTTACCCTATTCATTCTTTCTTACTGCTGCTTTGTTATATTTGTTCTTCCTCACTGCTTTATCATATTCGTTTTGAGCTATGTTTTCACCATACAATCTTGATTTTTTTATTAAATACTAAGAATCCTTTTTATCTCGTCCCATTAGGTCTTCCCCCCTATTTATAAATATATCTTCTAGCCTACCTGCCATTGGTTCTAGCACCATGAGATTAGATGTTATCTTTTGTCCAAGGTTTGTAATTTTTACTTTGTTGGGAGTCATTTTCCTTCCTCCGTAATTTTGACTTTGTTGGGACTCGGTTACCCATCCCTTAATAGTTGGTTATAACTAGTGCTTGGATTTAGATATCTATCATGGTGTTATTTTCTACTCTGGTAGGAGTCGGTTGCCTGTCTCAACCCTTCAACACTTGGTAAAAGTAATTTTGTGTGTGGATTTATGTACGTCTTTAGGATGTTTCTTTGATGATTAGAAGCATTTGTTCATGTTTTTCTGATTATTATTCAATCTATGATGTTTATCAGGACAATATTCTTTTCGGTCGTGAAGTGAAGGATTTCAGTGATTTATTGCATAAATAAGCATGTTCACTAATGCAATATATAAGAAAGTAATTCTTTGTGTATGCTCTCTCCCATGGTCCTCCAAATATCTAATTGAAGGGCATACATGGCATCTGGTGCCGACTCTGATCGAACTGTAATTTTTCGCTAGACATAAACAAAACTCAGATGTATGTGCACCGTGCCGGTTCACCTCAAATAATGAGTCATGCGAAATTGAAATTGAACTAATTTTAGACCTAATTTACAAATAAGCACGGAGTGAATTTCTGTTAGTGACCTTAGGGATATCTTTACTCCATATTTTTGTATTGAAAGTGCAAAATTTCAGCAGAGTGAAAGCATTGAAATAAGCGGGTATAATTCTCTTTGCTTTAGTCAATCTATAGGCATATTTTAGTGCGGCGGTGTGATTTAGAAGTTTCCAACCATCGAGGAAAACTATCCTCAAGAAAGTGCAAATGTTTATGAATCTTGGGCTGAGGAAATGTTCGTTCCCCACTTAAATTAGCTAAAACAATGAACTTCTAACAAATTAATGAGCTAAAACAATGAACTTCTAACAAATTAATGCAATTAATTCGTAGTTTGAATTTTATTTTTCTTATTTTATTTTGAATGAGATTAGATATTGTTTCTATTTTTCATCTTTCCTTTTCATTTTCCTGAACACACATATCAAACACATTTTACAACGAGGCAAATATGATTTATAAACCGAGATAAAATGCAACATAGTCAGGTTCATGTGACTACGTCACAAGTGATGGTACGACATACCTTGAAGCTCCAATTATAATTTAATGTTCTGTCAATTATTGTTAGTTTGGTTTATATCATCTAAAAGATTAGCAAAAATATTTCTTTTCTAACTTAATAAGTTAGAAAATTAATATTGTCATAAATATTGTGTTTGTTAATTACATCGAAAAGCGTACACCTATTGAAAATGGGTACAATTAATGATCTTTTAACCTTATTTAACCTTAAACTCTAATTTGATGGCTATGCATTGAAGATGCTGGCATATTCTTAATCGTCCTCCAAAATCAATGGGTCAGATTTATTGTTCATAACTTTCTTGCATTTATCAAGGCATCTGTTAACATGTTTACTTTTTAAATGTAATTGTCGCGTTTAAATGATTAAGTAGGATTAAACAGTGGCATCTAAATAAATTCCCACGTCCTGCTTCTGCATCTGATGCCCACGCGTTCCATTTATCAACCTAATGCAGCCAAACGTTTCATATTACCACAGACGGATTACCATAGACCCAATACCTTTCGACGTTCTCAGCCGCGAGTTAGCGGCTGTGCTAGTAACTTAATAAGCCAGAAATCTTATAACCCAAAAGCCGCACTGGGAGGAATTGACTTTACTAAGCGGAGAACCAGTATTAAATATTATAACTCAAAAGAAACAGGGAGGAATTGACTTTAGTCCAGTTAGTTTATTTAATGGTTTTTCAGCATGCAAGCAACGCAACAGCTTGAGTGTAAAATTAGCTAGGTTTAGCTTTAGCTCAATGGGTGGGCAATACTACTAAAAAAGGATGTATGTGTCTCTTGGTCATAATAAAGAGAGAATTAATATTCATTTATTCAGGAGATCAAGAAACACAAAAGTTAATGTCTTAGAAATAATTAAGTAGCCAGGTATCCTTTCAGAGAGTCAAGGAAGCCACATCGTCTGTATTCAGACATGCCCATGGACTAAACTGGTTGGTTGATATAGTTGTCTTCAGGGAATTTATTAACATAAATATATAGTCCCAATTATATAAATTAAAACGGGTTTCTTTTTATACCATGATCAAAGGGTAACGATGTCCAATTATCGTTGACTTTGTTACATAGTGGGTGTTTTTAGGCATAAATAAGAAAGGATGGCTTGTTTTTTACTTACAATGTTTAGTAGGGTTGTAAATAATTGTTTTAAAGTTTCCTCCAATTTAAACCCTCCATCAAGGAATCACTTCAATCACTGATTTAGAGTGTTTGTGACATAGAATTCGGGCATGCCAATACCAACACTACAAATCATGGCAGAAAATAATGGCAAGACAATTATCTCACTGTGGCCAAAATTTGTTCGAAAAAATTTCCAGTCTGTAGTCATTTTTGGTCGATAGCCAAATTAAGAACTTTAGAAAGGAGAAGTATCATAATTTTCCTATTGTACAAAAGTTCATCAAAGTGCAACAAAAAGGTGGCCAAGATTAATACGAAATTTTGATTCTAGGGGGCGAGGCGTGGCTAATATGGCGATCTGAAATATTTATGAGAGACAATTGCTCAACAATCTCCTATGTAGCTCAGAGATCTCTATTTCTCATACTTTCCATCCTCATGAAAAACAAATTTGAAGGCAACGTCATGGAAGAGGATTTTATTGCAGTATGGTTAGCAATGCAACAAATTTCATACATAAAATTAGATTTAGGTTTATATGCAACTCAAATTGATGGAAGAATGAAAAAGTAGGTTCCAGAGGAGGTTAATACAGGGAGCCATGTGGACTCCCTGGATTATATGGCTATTTTATCTCACCAATTAGATAGAGTATAGGCTCAGGGATGATTAGATAGACTACATGCTCAGGGAAGCTAACAACAAGAAGTGATGGGTCAGACGCCAAACATTAACAGCCAAGAGACAATCCAATTATTATCAACATTCTAGAAAAAAAACATATTAATCCATGAAATGTTGCATGCAACCTCAAGCTACTAATCATCATACCTTATAAATTAAAAAATTAACAAATCCATCCTTAAAATGTTGCATGCAACCTCAAGGCACTAATCATCATACCTTATATAAGGATAAGATTCAAAGCAACTAGTAATTGAATAAGGACATGCAGAAAATGACATACCTGAAAAGTTGTTGCAACAAAGAATCTGTTCGTAAGACAGAATGTATGGTGAGATTCAAAGCAAAGCAATGTAGGGTGAGATCCAAAGCAAAGCAATCTTCAGAGACAGGATGTCAAAGAATCTGTTCGTAAAACAGAATGTACGGTGAGATTCAAAGCAAAGCAATGTAGGGTGAGATCCAAAGCAAAGCAATCTTCAGAGACAGGATGTCAGGTGATATCCAAAGCAATTGATAATTAAAGACTAGCGATTACAAATGATATGGAACATGCTAAGAGGAAGGTATATAAATAAATATTTGGTTTATTATGACATAGGTCTTAGACATAGCTAAAATAAGTGAAACTTATTAATAATATGTTAGACAAAGCATGCTATTTGCCACCTATGTACGACCTCATTCTTTGTAGCTACATAAAAACACTAAAATCTTAATTATCGTGGTACAAAAAATTAAAAAATAATTATATAAAGACTTAACGACATGTTCCTTAAAGCATGCAATGCTTAACAACGTGTCCACACCTTCTCCACTTGGACTGCATCCATCCTTTGCGTGCTAATAGCTCTGCTCAGACAGACCCTGGCTGGCTGGTGCTTCCAGGCCTGAACTAAAGGCCGTAAATAGCTCGCTCCTATGTAGTGATCCAACAGCATTGCAGCTCTTCATTTATGTTATGCGTTATCTCTTGGGCGCTACAGCTTAGAAAGCCCTCACCTCACCCCGCGTTCCCTCCTATCCCAGCTTCTCTCCCAACCACTATACTCGTTCTTCTTTCCCATCCATTATACCAGTTATGGCTTATTAGCTGGTTGGCTGTTAGCGAGGTGAAACCTCCAACTGGCGGCACACTTATATTAAGTTATAAAGATATAGCTAATAGGAATCGGGGCTGTAAATTTCCTTATGATCTCCCCAGATCTTCACAATTAGCTAGCACGATCTGCTACTACCCAAGCGGCTGCAGAATCCCTACCATATGAAGTGGGTGGCCCACACTTGATAGATTAGCCCAAGTGGCCTCTCCTGTCTTAAAGTCGACGAACATACGGAAGCGTATCGGCAGCCGCTATGGCAAATTCCTCCTCGAATGACCTGCATGCTAGGCTCCAAATTACTGCAAGAGAAGACTTGCCCTAATCTCTAATATAAAGATATTTATGTAATAAAACCAGGACGACTCGGGCTCCGAGTGAACAGTCGCCTTTACAGACGTCGGTGTCATCCACAATGCCTATCACTTGACTGGACGCGACACATATCAGTACTCGAATGTAAGCGTGTAGCTTTGCATGTTGGGTGCACCAAATTTTCTACAGGCTATAATGCATATGCATTACATCTGAACATCCAATGTTAAGAAGTAATGCTACAACCATTCATAGCATTACTTCATTTGCATTACTTATTTGTGCAAAAAAATTATCAAAAACGAGTATGTAAATGCATGACATAACCTAAACTATTTTTTATGGCTACTTTTGGAAAAGTTCAAATAAGAGGTCGAAAACAAAACATTGGTTAAAAAATATGACATTCCAACTAAAAATTGAGACCGAAAACAAAACTACTTTTGGAAAAGGTCAAATAAGAGGCCGAAAACAAAACATTGGTTAAAAAATATGAATTTCCAACTAAAAATTGAGACCGAAAACAAAACATTGGTTAAAAAAATATGAATTTCCAACTAAAAATTGTATGAACAGTAAAAACTTTGGTTAAAAAATATGAATTTCCAACTAAAAATTGTATGAACAGTAAAAACTTTGGTTAAAAAAGTACCCAATGCCCTAAGAGAAGGGACTAAAAATGTTTTTTTTTTTTAAATTGTTTTGAAAGTGTAATGAATTATTACATGTGAACCAAAAACATAATTAAAAGGAGAAAAAAATATTTGTATTGGAAATTATATTTAAAGTGTAATGTATTATAATTGGAAAATAATTTTAAAATGATATCATTTTAAATATTAAAAAAACATTTTTTTTTTATTAAATTGTTTTTAAAGTGTAATGAATAATAACATGTAACATAATGTCATATTATGCAAGATAATGTTTTTTTTGAGTGGGTTTAATGGTAAGAATATGTGTTTCCTCCTAAGAGGTCACAAGTTCAAATCCAAAGGAGATAGGATATGTATGCCTCTGTAGACTTTACCACTCAAATCGATGGGCGGAATATCCATTGAATACTTTTTTATGATTCATAAATTTTCTATAAAAACTATTTTATTGACTTTTATACTAAAAACTTATAATGAAAAATAAAAATGAATCTTCAATTTTATTTCATGCCCATATATCTTTATATTTAATTATTTAAATAATACATTATAAAAATACTAAATTTAAAATTCTCTAAATTAAACTTCAATTTATAATTGGTCAATAAAAAAAATTCTATTTAACTAATTATAATTATTATAAAATGTTTTTACAAAGTTTTATATTTATTTGTACAAAGTTGAAATACCTTTCTTTAAAATTTATTTGTACAAAGTTGGAATACATTTCTTTAAAGAGTAGGGAAGACACTCAAGATCTTTTTAATGTTTTAAAAATGATAATTTTAGTTTCCATTCAAAGGTTTTTAAAGTTTTAATAAAATCTAATTATAATTATTATAAAAAGTTTTACAAAGTTTTATATTTATTTGTACAAAGTTGGAATACCTTTCTTTAAAATTTATTTGTATAAAGTTGGAATACATTTCTTTAAAAAGTAGGGAAGAGGTATTTTTTATGTTTTAAAAATGATAATTTTAGTGTCCATTCAAAGGTTTTTGAAGTTTTAATAAAAGTTTTATATTTATTTGTATAAAGTTGGAATACTTTTCTTTAAAATTTATTTGTACAAAGTTGGAATACATTTCTTTAAAAAGTAGGGAAAAAACTCAAGATCTTTTTATGTTTTAAAAATGATAATTTTAGTGTCCATTCAAAGGTTTTTGAAGTTTTAATAAAATCTAATTATAATTATTATAAAAAGTTTTTACAAAGTTTTATATTTATTTGTACAAAGTTGGAATACCTTTTTTTTTAATTTATTTGTACAAAGTTGGAATACATTTCTTTAAAGAGTAAGGAAGAGGTATTTTTTATGTCTTAAAAATGAAGATTTTAGTTTACATTCAAAGGTTTTTGAAGTTTTAATAAAATCTACGTTTAAAAAGAGAGGTAGTTTAAAAAGAGAGGTAATTGATTTAAGGAATTTTTTAAAGTGTAATAAACTATACCATACAAAGGAATCTTTAAATGAATTAGAGTAGGGAAGCAAGAGCAAAATGAATTCCTTTATTTTAATGGATGATTATATCGTAAATTTATAATTGAAAAGGGAATAAATAAATTTTACTTCTTTACACTATAAAGAAACAATCAAATAAGGTTTATGTTCTTCTCGGGTTTATGTTCTTCTGA
The DNA here is from genome assembly GCA_009831015.1 of Picea engelmannii. Classification (NCBI taxonomy): domain Eukaryota; kingdom Viridiplantae; phylum Streptophyta; class Pinopsida; order Pinales; family Pinaceae; genus Picea; species Picea engelmannii. Next base: position 66,348 of record ML777179.1, read on the forward strand.
ATAACATTAAACTTATGATAACTATAGGAAACTTAAAAGTTATCATCAAATCGATTATCACACAATTAAATTTTATAAACAACAAGCTTACTCTAAGGAATATGCCAGGATATGGTCCCATCATAGGGAATCTCATTTCTATGTGAACATTAATATCTATCTCATCTTTTGAAACTTAATTTTATGTTTTTTTTTTTTTTTTTGGGGGGGGCAAAGTGGGATTATGGCACAAATTTGGAATGGTGTTCAGAGTGATTCCATGTGGTTTTCAAGTTGGGCATGGCTTTCTGGAATGTGCTTAGATTTTTATATTTGAAACTCGCCTTTGGGATTTGGACTTGGTTTAGAAAAATGTGCTATACCTTTTTTGAATTTAAGTAGCATTTTCTTTTTTGACTTTCTGTGATTCCATGGGAGCTCTCAAGTTGGGCATGGATTTCTAGAATGTGTTTAGATTTTTATATTTGAAACTCACCTTTGGGATTTGGACTTGGTTTAGAAAATTGTGCTATACTTTCTTTTTGGACTTGGTTTAGAAAAATGTGCTATACCTTTTTTGAATTTAAGTAGCATTTTCTTTTTTGACTTTCTGTGATTCCATGGGAGCTCTCAAGTTGGGCATGGATTTCTAGAATGTGTTTAGATTTTTATATTTGAAACTCACCTTTGGGATTTGGACTTGGTTTAGAAAATTGTGCTATACTTTCTTTTGAATTCCAGTGGCATTTTCTTCTTTGGCTTTCTGCTTATCATTAACAACTACTTGTTGTTATTATATTTTGTTGTGGATATAATATCCCTAGTTTTAATTTCCACAATTATAATGTAATTGTGTAAATATTAATTAGGTTGGTGAGCCGAAATGTTTCAGAGGGATAACCAATATGAATTGATACTCATAGGCTAAACGTTCTACGAAATGATGATTTTTTTCGGGGACATTTATCTGGAATCCGGCAATAAATTGTTGGATTCGTAGATTTGAGTGATTATTTATGTATAATCCGAGTGCCCCAGGGGGTTTTCAGCATGTTGAATCCATTTCTGCATTCAGAAATGGATTTTAAACAACAAAAAATAGTGATTCGTGTAAATTTATATCGGCGTATCCTGGCAAAAAAATTCATTCCGTAGAACAACTAGACAATGCCTAAATTGATATGGTCAAGGGCCAAGCTAAGTAAAATGTACATAATAATCATTGGTTGCAGTACATGCAGGGCAATAACGACAGGGGGATATGAGTCCACAAGTGAGGGGGATAAAGAGGGGTCCAAAGGGTTACCCATTTGTATTAATTTAGTTATTTCATATTAATGTTTATCCACCTTTGAAATATCAAAGATATATTAAAGTGATGTAAGAGTGGCAGGTGAGAAAGGTCAACTCGCTGATTTATGATAGCATGGGTCGAGTGCAACCATTTTTTTGGATAAGTGTGAGTCAAGCTTGCATGAGAAGAAAAGGAAATTTGAGTGTTTTTTTTTGTCAGTTTTTCATGTTGGTTTGGAAGAGAAAGAAGAGAGATGAGTGTTAGAAAAATAGAACCAACAATGGTATGTTTGAGAACAACCATCATTGGGTTGTGTTTTTGCAGAAATTATGGCCTGTGTTCATGTAAGAATTAGGCTGTAAGCGTATGAGTGCATTTTATATTGAGGAAATGGCTCATCAAAAATAATGGTATTGATTCTTAGGTTCATTCAAATTTTCATAGACAATATGTTGAATATGCTCTTCAAGTTTGAAAAACATATTGCAGAGAGTCAACCAATTATGCTTCAAATCTCAAAGGTTTTCTCTTTCTTATCCAGTGGTACAATTGAAATGCTTCTACATTTAAATAAAGTGATGTTAATACCACATTATACTATGATGAGATTTGGTGCAAGAATAAATACCATCCCCTTTGACTACCCAATTTAGTAAATCATTACTATAAAACTTTTTTGTGTCCACTTTCAAAAGAGATAAAATTATATAACTAAGAATTGGCATGATTCCCCACCAAAGGAAGAGGATCCTAACAAATTCACAGGAATATTTTTGTTGATTATGTTGGATTTATGAATTTATAACTGATATCAAACTCAAGCTCAGATTGAGAGTACCTATGTTGTAATATATTTATTCCTTGAACCCCATTCATTTGTACATTGATTTCTTAAGAGAAGTTTCTCCTACTATAGGTTATTTCTCACATTTTCATATTATGTTGTTACACTCACATGTTATATTGGGTTATTGACCATTTAATTAATGCACAAACCTCTAAATTTCCTCACCCACTAACCTTATGTTAGGATATTTAGACACTTAGGAGTTAGTTAAGATCTACTTGGTCTAATATGTCGTTAGGTAAAAGTGTGTTTCTTTAGTATGCATTAGTATGCATTTGTAGTTAGGAAATCCGAGGGTCACGATATGTTCCCGACATAGAGTGATCCGATGGTTCATACTCTCCTCGATCTTAACGACTATTGATCCGTGGCTTAACACCCGATTGGTCCATGATCTCTATTTAAAGAGCATGGAGGGTCATTTTCTGATGATCGATTGTGAGAAACTCTCTTGTAAAATCTCTCTGTAATCTTTTTCTTTGCATTAATAAACTGCTCCAAGTGGTCGCATTGGCTGGGGCCGTGGATATTTCCCCGTAGGGGTTTTACCACGTGAAAACATCGGTGTGTTGATCTTCGATCTGGTTATGTGAGTGGTTATTGAAGGTGTTCGTCCTCTGTTGGAATACCTGTGTTGTTGAACATGGTATCAGAGCCTGTTTGAAGACCCGCTCCTGTTGTAGATCAAGATCGTGAAGCTGAGTTGCCTCATATCCATTTTATGGCATTTCCGTACATTTTTGGGCTAAGAGGACTGTTCCATTATGTCCGGAGCACTCATTTCATTTAGGAACACTTTTCGTTTCACTCGAAAAGGTTTCTGTTTTCCCAAGATACGGCCATTACAGTCAGATCCGAAGGTATAAAGTCTGAATACACATTTTTTAAAAAATTTTGCAAAGTTTTGATTTTATTTCGGTTTGTATTTTTTATTTCCGGGCTGCTACTCTTTTAGATCTGCGTATGTTCTTTGCCCCGTGCCTTGTGCGATCTTGGAAAATCAGAAACAGATAGGAAAAGGTGCATCTTCTGGGTAAATTAACCGAGATCTAACCCTTGTTGTCATCGAGAAGCGAAATTTTTTTCTTGTGTGAAAAGAGTTTTTTTGGAGCATGCTCTCAAAGGCCGTCTTCCACAACAACAAAAACAACCCCAATCCTCCTTCTGAACATTACAATATGTTTTTCTAGACCATTTGGTTAAAACTTGTCTTATTAAGTAAGAGGTCTTGAGTTCAAGTCTCTCTTTTGTTACCTTTTTTGAAAAAGTTCATGCTATAAATTGTAAAGTGCATTTCACTTCAAGTATAAAAGTGAAT